>JAGDQP010013862.1:10027-23943 GCA_022664845.1 Lepisma saccharinum
AAATAGCTGTTAATTAAAATAATAAAATATAAAAGATGAAGATGTAAAAGGTCTTCACAATCAGAATAAAAACCAAGCCTGTAAACGGGGCTTTACAAATAAAACAAAACTACACTATAAAACTTAATGGAAGCCTGTAAATGGGACTTCACAAGATAAAACAAAACTATACTATAAAACATAACAGCAATGCAGCATAATCATAAAAAATAAACGAAAATCATAAAAATCGTCAAAAACAAGTAAAAGATTACCGTTTTAGTTTAGGTTTATAGATAGGTTTCCCTCTCCTTCCAACGATATTAAAATCTATATCCATCAGGGGGTCCTCAACCATGTCGGAGGACAAAGATGAACTTGGTTGATGGAAAGGATCTACAGACTCGTCCTGAGCTAATTGTGCAGCAAAAACGTTCGTCAAAGTCTTAATGCTCGTAGCGAGAGGTGAAGTTCGAGCTAATTTGGAGACTTTATAGGGACTAAAAGTAGGCTTAACCCGTGGAGCTCTAGAGCTCTTCACAGGTGTTTTTTGTCCCTGACTCTCCGGCGGCATATTGCTAGGAGTCTCCGATTCTTTGGGCGGCTTCGGAGAGTCGTCATGCACAACAGACTCTGTGTTGATACGTTAACTGTCTGGGTACCAACCGAGACAGTTTTAACTGCTATTTTGGCTACAACATGGGAAAACGCACCAGAGGGAAGGGTGCGCTGAGACTCTTTTACGCGACGTTTTGCATCGCCAGCAGATATTTTCTCTATCACCATCAGTTCTCTGATACGTTTTTCTTCTTTAAATACCGGACAGTCACGCGACCAGGCCGTGTGATCACCCTTGCAGTTAACACACTGAGGTTTCAGTGATGTGCAAGGATCCGCACCATGGCTACTGGTACCGCATATTGCACATACAGCAGAGGTCGCCTTACACGACGTGCTGGTGTGACCATAATGCTGACATTTAAAACAGCGGAGCGGACTCGGTATATAAGGACGGACAGGTAAGCAATAGAATGCTGCCTTCACGTCCTTGGGGAGCTGTGGCATGGCAAACGTCAAAATTAACGAACTAGTGGGTTGAAGTTCTCCACTCTTTCTTGTCTTAATTCGACGAACATTAACTACACCTTAGCTGGCAAGTGCATCCTTAATCTCTTCTTCAGGGACATCTTGAAAGTCCCAACAAGATATTACGCCCTGACTATAATTTAGTTGACGATGCGGTTCAACTTGAACCTCGAATTGTCCTAGGGTCTTCATTCTTAAGAGATTAGTTGACTGCTTGTTAGTTAACGTCTCCACGAGCAAGGTGCCGTTGCGAAGCTTTTTAACATGTGCAAGTTCACCTGCAACGTAATTAAGTTGTTTTTGTATAACGAAAGGGGGATAACCCCTTCAAACCACCTGGATTTTCTGTTTCATTCTTTACTTTAATCACAAGATATCGTGTAATAGACGGTACGATACTTGTCTGTTCCTCTACTTCAATTTTATCTTCTTTGTCACTGCTGGATGCATTAGCTGTATGCGCCTTCTTACTAACATCAGTGACGTTCTCTTCGCTCTGTCTCTTCTGTCTCTTTCTTTCTTTCTGCGAAGGCGACTTGTTAGGATGTGGTGGAGCCATGATGAATGTTAGCCGTAAATGCCCACACTTCTCCGTCTTCGTTCTGAGGAGCCAACGGGGCTGCCGGGTACTACCCTCATCACCCTTGTCAGCAAGCTGGAAATCGAGGCGAAGTCCAATGACTTGGCGTCGAAATCACTTGTACTCCCGACTGATGGATACTTGGGACACCGACTCCCCCGAGTGTTGGCGAGACCAAAGGTCCGAAGAGCTCCCCAATGGCGCACTTCCCAGTCTCAACGAGCTAGACCATCCAAGAATCTGCTGTTAAGAACTAGGCGCTATCCAATGGTTCCGCCCCCTTTCCCCTGGGCCCAGGGGCCATCGTCAATGCAAATACATCCTGTCACATCCTTGGTCATTGCGCGGAGGCGCAACTCACAGCACAAGAGGAGATGAAATAATGAGTCATCAATGGATGAAAAATGGGGTGAATGTTAATGAAATCCTCTCGGCTGGTCCTCCTTTCAGGCAGCGTAGATGTTTAGCTGCGAGGGATGATTGCAGCCAGCAAAAGCCAGCTGGACGATGGGGTCGCCAATTCCCTACGCCGTATACGAGCAGCGATGGTCTGCTGCTCGGACTATGTGATAATGCATCACGTTGCGGCCCGTAGGCCTGCGATGAGGTCGCCAATCCCCTACGCTAGTGGGAAGTAAAAATTCTCAATAGAGAAGCACTGTGGTCCTGCTATTGGACTTCCCATAGGCAGCAACGATGTTAGCAGCCAGTAAAACTGACTGGGCGATGGGGGCGCCACTTCCCGACGCCGGGTAATGATTGCGAAAAAAAGAAGCAGTTTATGAAATGGTGTTCACCTTGCAGCATAATACCGTGAATATCGAAAAAGGAACACCAGATACAGATATGATGAGTGTCGCATTATTGGAAAGAGAAGAAAATTTCTTATGTAATAAAAACAGCGTGTTCTCGGTCGGAACTTCTCCAAAGCTTTTTTTTTACATGTAATTATGTACCAGGAGCGTAAATATGAAACCGGAATTTGTGCATAGACGGTGTTAGCTCTCACTGTGGTTACCGTAAAATTACGTCCTTGGCGCCACTTGCTTGTTTTGACTGCTGGTAACGATTTGCAACTCTCAACCAGACAAGTTTTATGTCATAGTGTAGTGTTTAATAGCGTTGAACATGGCGCAATTTGTACCTACAAACTACGATGTGCAGACAGAATTGATTTTTTTTTTTTTTTACCATTTGAAGAAAACTGCTGCAGAATCGCATCGCATGCTTGTCGAAGCTTACGGTGATCATGCTCTTGGTAAGCCACAGTGCTATGCGTGGTTTACAAAATTTAAAAGTGGCGATTTTGACGTGATGCTTACTATACATATTTTCTTTAATTTGTAAGGCACTGAGCGAATCCGTACAAACAAGGAAGCGGGTGAAACCACGAACAAGACTAAAATCCTGTAGAAGGGCATATAGCTCAGAAGCAAAAATACTGGCTTTGGGATTAAGACCATATCGGCCGGCTTCCCTTCTATAACAAATGAGCATCCAACAGATTTATCTGATTTGGATCGATCTGTAAAAACGGAGATAAAACTCGAGCAACTGACTGTGCACGGACATCTCAACCATAGATGTCCCTGATTTCTTTAAACTTGACAAAGATATATCAATCTGTGGACGTGCAATTTTCCACGGGGGACAGATACTAACGAACACGGCATAGAATTGGACAGTCTGCATTCAAATTCTCCAGCAACACGATGTTCGGATGAAAAGTGGCTGGGTAGAATGACCACGGCGTTGATAAATACCTCGCTGTACTCGGTTCATTACTAAATTATGTCATCAATGGCCGACTAAAGATGATATGTTGGAGAAGCAACTCACCACATGGTACATTCGGTTAATTTCGAGCGGATGTTGGGTGTCATCAACACAATGACTGGTGACAGACCTTTGCGAAACGCGACAGTGGAGAGTCAAATTGCTGCAGCGTTGTCTTTCATCACACCTGCCATGCTGTTGCACTATCTCGGCTGTCCGCCCTGGCTGTACTCGCTGTATCTACACTTTTTTTTTTTTTTTTTTTGGGACAAAGCGCTATCGAAGGGAACGCACTCTTTTACTAGACGCGCGACCTGCTGATGGTCAGTCTTTTGCGTTTACACCGCTGTACTGTTCTGGATAGATTGCACCTTTCATCGGAGAGGTAATATGTATCCCTCCCATATATCAGGAACTTCGGATGTCATACCGAGAACGGGTGTACGGATGTCACTTTACCCACAGCACTTCCACATTATTACCGCCACATCATACCTACAATCGGGACGGGCTTAAGCCATACTGCTGTTCTCCCCATATATTAATTTTTTACGCTGTGCACGCCTCGGCAGGAATAGAACTAAGGTCAAAGTCCCATCTTAACTGTATCAACCCTCTGTTGAATAAGACTGTATGCAGCTCCATTACGTCACCATTACCGTATAGTGATTGGTGACAATTCCATAGCACTCAAAAGAGATTAAAAAGGAACATAAATATTCGTACAAGAGAATAATAGCCTACTTATAATTCCAATTGTACACATTACTAACGAATAAACCGTAACATTCAATCTTTCACCTACTAATAATAAGCATGAGTACAAAATATACAAAATAAAAAATGAAGTTATCAAAGTTTAAACTTGAAGAGGAAAATAGAAAAATATAAAGAGCTCGGGTTTCCTATCGTTTATTTTGGGAATGACACTACGATGTGCAATGTGACAGTAATTGGCTTCGCAGTTAATTTCCCCAGCGAAGACCATCTCGTAAGGGGCAACTCATTCAAATTCACCAAGAGCCTCTTCAAACGGGCGGTAATTAACGAGTGTGCAAGCGCCAAGGGCAACGTTCACATGATGACAGCTAATGGACTTACCTATCTATGCTATAACTATATATACACGAAACAGCTATATTCTTCGCACATCATTCCCTGCTTGTCATGCATATCAAAGTAACCGTTCAGGTATAACTTATTAATTATATTCCAGTTTACACGTCTTTTCATAACTACAATGCGTTTGTGATCCCTTCGTAAATTTTATATCTGCAATAAAATGTTTCATATAGATAAATCCAAAGTCCAGTCTCCCTCTACCGTAACGTGGTGTTCTCGATTAACAATCGTTGATCTTCGCGGTCTAAGAACGAATAGATATTAACTTCTTGATGCTGACATGGGAAAGAATATTATACAATTAAATACATATATAAGAGAAGGACATATTATCATAACACCCATAGATTTATCAGCATTTTTTCTTTTGTTTTGCTGCAAACAAAATGAAAAGTGATAAATTCCAGTCGTCGTGCTTAGACATATCAAGTAGACATTTTCTGTCTGAAGTGGAATCACATCGGTAGCTCTTGTTAAGACCATACGAAATATGAAGCCTGGGACCAAAAGCAACATATTTTAAGCACTTTTTAAAAAAAAGTAGAATACAGCACGTTATGGTATCAGTCATGTATTGTACTGCAACACACATTTAGTAAAAATGTACACAATTATTTGTGTACTCACATTTATTGCACATAAGAATTATGAAAGGAATTGATTTTATGTACATACAATATTTACGAAATATTGAGACCCCTTCCTCTTGTTTAGTAATTCAGTAGTACAACATCATTAATATTAAATAAACGTATTGTGCATGCTCTGCAAACATTGGGCTCTCACAAATAATCAATCAATATACACGCTGCATGAAAGTACAATAGTTACTAGTATATATTAGCAACAACTCAAAACCGAACAAATTACTAAACTCGGCAATAAAAATCTAATTATTATTATTGTTACAAATTTTGTAAATTACACACGGTAAGATGTACTTGAAGCAATTCATACGAATTATGATCTTTCTCCAACTATGTAAATTCACTGTTGTTCCTGTCTGAAACATATGGTTTTGTTTCTCACAGGATGTATACTCACCTCATCACCAAGAGGATCTAGGATCGAATCCAGGACCCAATCATCATGGGGTTTTCACGAAAATCATCAGTCACGTCAGGCAAATGTCGAGAACGTGGTTTAACAAGTACGGTGACACTGCATGCTACGCCAACTCCACGGATGGAACAATGCATCTTGGAGATAGCAAGTTAGTGGTGAGGATCGACATGAACTTGTTCTGAGCCAATAGGTTTCATCTTTAGGAGATAATTATCTGTCTGTCTATCGTTGCAATTATTAATCTATCAATTACAAGTACGATATTTCGCAACTTTTTAATATTCTTAACCTGTCCGACGTGATATATTGTTTGTTTACTGACTGTGAAAGAGGTTAAACCCTTCACACCACATTAATCTTGATCGTTTTTATCCTTAATAACACCATATGGTGTGCTAGATATCATGATACTTTTCTGTTCCTTTGTTGCTTTTGTCAATGGTAGACGTATCTCTGATCGTCTTTGTAACTTTACCTTCAGTGACTTCCATTTATCGAGCGTTTTGTCGCTTCTTTTTATCCACATCTTTGACAGTGTTTGATTACCTTACCATAACCTGCGAACGCCTTCACTTTCTCGCCAGTCATGTTTGCTGAAAAGTGCCTGTTCTTTTATATTTACTAAATATTTCTTTTAAAGTTTCTATAGGACAACGATTACGTTCTGCTTATAAGTAGCTTTTGACGCAGTGCAATGTTCTGTTTGTATAGGTGCACACTTAAACTATATAATAATAATAATAATAATAATAATAATAATAATAATAATAATTAAACTAACTAACTAACTAACTAACTCTATGGCTTATGGAACTCGCAAGTTCATCGCCGCAGTAACAAACGTTCGCCATTGGATTCTATCCTGGGCAGTATCAAGCCAGTTTTCATCACGAACACCTACTTCTCGAAGATCTCTTCTAATATTGTCCTCCCAACGACGTCTCGGTCTTCCCAATGGCCTCTTTCCATCGGGCCTTCCAACCAGGATTGAATATAATCTTCGTTTTTCCCCCCTCCGAGCTACATGCCCTGCCCACCTTAGTGCCCACGTGCCCTGCCCACCATAATAATAATAATAATAATAATAATAATACAGGATGAAACATTTGCATTGCTACATCAAACTACATCTATTGTAACATTAGTTTCTTTAAATTCTTTTATATAAAAGTTGTATAGAAATATCTCTCTTCATATGCTTTTATCTCCTTTCTTTTCATCTTCCTGTTTATAGCAGAAGATTTACGACCAGAAAATTGATCTGATAAAATTTTCTTTTCAGCTTTCTACATTTGTAATTTTTATAGCTTCAATGTTCTCCCCATTTAATATATGCATGTCAAAGAAGAACAATTACTTCTTCCAAACAGATAATTAATTAATTAAATATAAAAAAAAAGAAAATCATAACACGAATGTAATGATAGTTGCATGACTGGTTACCACAAAGTTACCGTTTTGCCATTTTCTCATCGGTTTGGCGAAGAAGACTTTTGATATGAAAGTTCAATCAATCAACGATCCTGATTTTCACATGATCCGCAGGGTCACAGGAGGACTTCTAGTCCGTTTGGCCGATTTTCGTCCACTGATTTTAAGAAGAATAAGTTACAAATAAAATAAAATTAAATAAGGTGAGACAAAATAAACAACCCTCAGAAAAGGATGCCGCAACCTGACACTCCCGCTCCCACCAAGTATGTAACCAGGAAATACACCGGGGTAGAGTAGCTATTTGACTGACACAGTAAATTACCTGGGCCAGTATGGCTGCCCATGCGGAGCTTCTGGCACATTTGAGCTACTTTCGTTTTGTGAAATAACATTTATTTATTGAGTTTAATCTAGGATAGAATAGAAAATACGAAGTTCTTCAAATCAAACTACGCAAACAGGCCACGTCCACGCCCGTCACGCAAGCAGCCCGCCAAACCACTGATGGCAATTTAGTAATTTTCAGAAATGATTAGATTGGAAATGTACAACTATTGTGTTCCATCGGTTTAAGTAAGGCATGCGTGTCACCATTTCTCTGTCTTCGTTCTGGGAAACCTGCGGGCCAAACTGAGCAAAACAACGTGATAAAATATAAAATGATATTTTAGGCGGTAACAGCACTATATTTACGCCCATCCCGATACGGATGAATCCCCTTATTTGTGGCACGTCAAAACTCGGTTGTTAATTTGAAAAAATCATATAAAAGCTGAAGATGTAGGTCTTCAGACACCGTTTACTGGTGTTAATAGCCAGTATAACAATTATTAAAAACTAAACATGTATACAGTGTTAAGCATAACAAGATAAAAATGGGAAGGCTGTAAATGGACCTTGGCAAGACAAAATAATAATTCAAGATAAAACTTAACAGCTAAAGGGCACAATCATCTCAAATAGACGGAGATCATAAAAATTCCCGGTAAAATGGGATGAAGATCAAGAAGAATATCACCGTCTAAGTATAATTTACGTTTCCCTTTCCTTCCCAAGAGATTCCAATCCGTATTCGTCAAAGTGTCTTCAATCATGTCTGAGGTCAAAGACAAATTTGGTTGATCGATTGCATGTGGAGACTCTTCCTCACCTAACTGAGTAGGCAAAACATGCGTCAGACGATTAATGCTTGTCGTGAGAGGTGAAGATAAGATAAAATGAATTTTATGGGCGGTAACAGCACTATGGCTTACGCCCGTCCCCATACGGGAAAGACCCTTATCTTGGTCAGGTCAAAACTTAGCTGTTTATTATTATAATAAAAAAGAATATATAAAAGATGAAGATGTAAAAGGTCTTCACACTCAACCTACTGGTGTAAATGGCCAGTATAACGAGGAAGCCTGTAAATGGGCCCTCACAAGATAAAACAAAAATACACTATAAAACTTAACAGCTAAGGAGCATAATCATATAAAATAAACGGAAATCATAAAACTCTGCAAAAACAAGTAAAAATATTAACGTTTCAGTTTAGGTTTATACCTAGGTTTGCATTTCCTTCCCACGAGATTAAAATCCATATCCACCAGGTGGTCCTCAATCATGTCGGAGGACAAAGATGAACTGGTTTGATGGATAGCATGTGCAGACTCGTCCTGAGCTAATTGTGCAGCCAAAACGTTCGTCAAAGTCTTAATGCTTGTAGCGAGAGGCGAATTTCGAACTAACTTCGAGACTTTATAGGGACTAAAAGTAGTCTTAATCCGTGGAGTTCTAGAACTCTGCACAAGTGTTTTTTGTCCCTGACTCTGTGTCGGCATATTGCGAGAAGTCTCGGATCCTTTGGGAGGCGTCCGAGGGTCTACATACACATCAGACTCGGTTTGATAAGATAAGATAAAATGAATTTTATGGGCGGTAACAGCACTATGGCTAATACTCGGTTTGAGTTGATACATTAACTATTTGGGTACCAACCGAGACAGTTTTAACTGGTATCCTGGCTACACACCTTACATGACGTGCTGGTGTGTCCATAGTGTTGAAATTTAAACAGCGGAAGGTCTAGGTATATAAGGACGGAAGGTCTAGGTATATAAGGACGCACTGGTAAGCGATAGAAAACTGCCTTCATATCCTTAGGAAGCTGTGCCAAGCCAAATGTGAAAATTAGAAACAACGTGGGTTGAAGTTGGCCAGTTTTTCTTATGTTGATCCGTCTAACACTCACTACGCCTTGACTGGTGAGCAAAACCAGTCTTTTAATCTCCTCTTCAGGAACGTCCTTGGGATGCCAACAAGATATTACACACTGTGTAAAATTCAGCTGGCGGTGTGGCTCAACTTTATCTTCACGAGGTCCGATTGATGTCATTTTCAGGAGATTATTTGACTGTTTTTCGCTAGATGTCTCCACTAATAATGTTCCATTGCGAAGTTTTTAACACTGTTTAGCTCGCCTGCAAAGTCATTAAGTTGTTGTTCTATACGGAAAGGGAATAACCGCTTCAAAACACCTGAACTTTATTTCGTTCTTTACTTCATTTACAATATCGTGTCATATTGGGTAAGATATTTCTCTGCTCCTCTACTTCCTTTTTCCCTACATTGCCACTGGTTGATTCGTTAACGATATGCGTCTTCTTACTATTTGTCTTCAGTGACTTTCTCTTCATTCTGTCTCTTGGTCTTATTCTTTTCTTTGTCTGTCCGCGAAGGCGACTTGTTTTTAATATGTGGTGGGGCCATGGCGAAATAAAGCAGTAAGTGTCCATACGTCTAACCCTTTGTTCTGACGAGCCAATGAGGCTTCCGGATCCGATCTTGTCAGCAAGCTGGAAATCGAGGTAAAGTCATAAATGGCTTGGCGTTGAAATCACTTGCACTCCCGGCTGATACTTGGGACACCCACGCTCCGAAAGTACTGGTGAGAGTATTGGACCAAAGGTCCGGGTAGCTCCCCAATAGTGCACTTCCCAGTCTCAACGAGCTAGACCATTCAGAATCTGCCGCTAAGTACTAGGCGCTAACCAATGGTTCCGCCCCCCTTCCCCAGAAACCCAGGGGGTCATCGTCAATGGAATTATAACATAAACGTATCCTTTTTTCATCGTGGGGAGGCATAAGTCCCAGCAGAAGAGATGAAATAATGGATCATAGGTGAATGGAATAGGAACCGAAATGAATTCCTCTGGTCGTCTTTCCGAGCAGTGTGGATAAAGATAAGATAAAATGAATTTTATGGGCGGTAAGGGCTTACATCCGTCAAGGTACGGGGATGCCCCTTTGTCACGTCAAACTTAGCTGTACATGAATTAAGGTAATAAAACCATATAAAAGCTGAAGATGTAAAAGGTCTTCGGCAATAGCCTACAGGTGTAAACGGCCAGTATAACGATTAATACGAACTCAAGATGTATAACGCATTTAGTACAAGTTAAAAACAGGAAGGTTGTAAATGGGCCTTCACAAGATAAAACTATAATACAGCATAAAACTTAACACCATAATAATATCAAATAGAAGGAGCAGCCAAAACGTTTGTCTACAGTCTTAATAAAATAGCGTGAGGCGAAGTTGAAGCTAATTTTGAGACGTCGTTAGGACTAAAAGTCTTAACCCGTGGAGTTCTAGACCCGTGCACATGTGTCTTTTGTCCCTGATTCTGTGTCGGCATATTGCGAGGAGTCTCTGATCCTTTGGGAGGCTTCGGAGGGTCTACAGGCACATTAAACTCTGTGTTGATACATTAACTGTCTTGTCGAGACAGTTTTAACTGGTATCCTGGCTACATGTCAAAACGCACCAGATGGAAGGGTGCGCTGACTCTCTTAATCGACGTTTAGCATCTCCAGCAGATATTTTCTCTAATACCATCAGTTCTCGAATTCGTTTTTCTTCTTTAAATACCGGACAGTCACGCGACCAGGCCGTGTGCTCATATTGCAATTAACACATGAGACTTCAGTGAGGTACAAGGATCCGTACCATGGCTACTGGATCCGCAAATTGATATACAGTAGAGTTCACGTTACATGACGTGCAGGTGTGTCCATAGTGTTGGCAATTAAAACAGCGGAGCGAACTTGGCATATAAGGACGGACATGCAAGCTGCCTTCATATCCTTAGGAAGCTGTGGCATGGCAAATGTCAATATTAATGGCCCTGCGAGTTGCAGTTGGCCAGTCTTCCTGCTGCTGATGCGTTTACCATTGACCACGCCTTCACTTGAGAGTTCTCTTTTAATCTCCTCTTTAGGAACACCTTAAATATACAAACAAGTTATTACGCTGTGTAAAATTCAGTTCGCGGTGTGGCTCAACTACAACTTCAAGAGTTCTAACTGATGTCATCTTCAGGAGACTATTTGTCTGTTTGTCAGTAATATCTCAACTAATAAGGTGCCATTCCGAAGCCTTTTAACACTGTGTACCTCGCCTGCAACATAAGTAACTTGTCTTTGAATTATGAAAGGGGATATCTTCTTCAAACCACTTGGATTGTCTGTTTCGTTCTTTACTTTAATTACAAGATATCGTGTAATAGTTTGTACGATACTTGTCTGTTCCGCTACTTCTAGTCTCTTCCTTGTCACTGGTAGATTCATTAGCTGTATGCGCCTTCTTACTTACATCAGTGACTTTCCCCTCATTCTGCCTCTTCTTTCTCTGCCTTTCTTTCTGCGAAGGCGAATTATTATTATTAGGATGAGGTGAATGAAAGCCGTAAATGCGCATATTTCTCAGTCATCGTTCTGAGGAACCAACGAGGCTGCCTGGTCCTACCCTCATCACCCTTGTCAGAAAGCTGGAAATCGAAGCGAAGTCAAATGGCTTGGCGTCGAAATCACTTGCACTTCCGACTGATCGATACTTGGGTACGCACTCATCCAGTGTGTTGGCGAGACGAAACGTATGAAGAGATCTCCAATGGCGCACTTTCCAGCCTCAATGAGCTAGACCATCCAAAATCTGCTGTTAAGTGCTAAACGCTATCCAATGGTTCTGTCCACCTTCCCCTGGGCCCAGGGGCCAGCGTCAATGCAAGTAAATCCTGTCATATCCTTGGTCATTGCGTGGAGGAGCAAGTCGCAGCACAAAAGGGGATGAAATATTGACGAACCATCTGTGGTGAAAAATGGGGTTAAAGTAAATGTAATCCTCTCTGCTGGTCCTCCTTTCAAGCAACATAGATGCTTATCTGCTAGAGCTCATTGCGGACAGAAAAAGCCGGCTGGACGATGGGGTCGCCAATTCCCTACGCCGTTGTTGGCTGATTTCAACCAGCATAAGCCGACTGGACAAGGGGTCGCCAATTCCCTACGCCAATACAAGCAGCGATGGGCTGCTACTCGGGCTATGTGATGGTTTCATCACGTTGCGGTCCGTGGACCTGCGATGAGGTCGCAAATCCCATACGGCATTACGAGCAGCGGTGGTCTGCTGCTCGGGCTATGTGATGGTTTTCTTCACGTTGCGGTCCGTGGACCTGCGATGAGATAGCCATTCTCCTACGCAACTGGGTAGTTAAATTGCTCAACAGAGAAGCAGTATGACCTTTTTTGGACTTCCCATAGCGAGAAACGATGTTGGCAGCTGCCAGGGCTGATTGCAGCCAGTAACACTGACTGGGGGATGGAGGCGGAACTTTTCGACGCCGGGTCGGGCAGCGTTATATTTAGCTGCTAGGGCTGACTGCAGTCAGCAAAAACCAACTGGACGGGGGTCGCCAACTCCCTGCGCCGTTCTTGGCTTTACTGCAACCAGCGTAAGCTAGCTGGACAATGGTGTCGCACACTCCCTAAGCCCCTGCTCGGGCTATGTGATTTATATGCATCACGTTACGATAATGATAAAATGAATTTTATGGGCGGTAATAGCACTATGGCTTACGCCCGTCCCGATACGGGGAAGCCCCTTATCTTTGTCACGTCTAAAAATTGCTGTTAACTAAAATAATAAAAGAATATAAAAGACGAAGATGTAAAAGGTCTCCACAATCAGCACACTGGTGTAAATGGCCAGAATAAAAACCAAGCCTGTAAACGGGCCTTTACAAATAAAACAAACTACACTATAAAACTTAATGGAAGCCTGTAAATGGGACAAGATAAAACAAAACTACACTATAAAAATTAACAGCAAAGGAGCATAATCATATAAAATAAACGGAAATCATAAAAATCTTCAAAAACAAGTAAAAGATTACAGTTTAAGTTTAGGTTTATACCTAGTTTTGCCTCTCCTTCCAACGAGATTAAAATCTATATCCATCAGGGGGTCCTCAACCATGTCGGAGGACAAAGAGGAACTTGGTTGATGGAAAGTATCTACAGACTCGTCCTGAGCTAACTGTGCAGCCAAAATGTTCGTCAAAGTCTTAATGCTCGTAGCGAGAGGTGAAGTTCGAGCTAATTTGGAGACTTTATAGGGACTAAAAGTAGGCTTAACCCGTGGAGCTCGAGAGCTCTTCACAGGTGTTTTTTGTCCCTGACTCTCCGGCGGCATATTGCTAGAAGTCTCCGATTCTTTGGGCGGCTTCGGAGTGTCGTCATGCACAACAGACTCTGTTTGGGTTGATATGTTAACTGTCTGGGTACCAACCGAGACAGTTTTAACTGCTATTTTGGCTACAACATGTGAAAACGCACCAGAGGGAAGGGTGCGCTGAGACTCTTTTACGCGACGTTTTGCATCGCCAGCAGATATTTTCTCAATAACCATCAGCTCTCTAATACGTTTTTCTTCTTTAAATACCGGACAGTCACGCGACCAGGCCGTGTGATCACCCTTGCAGTTAACACACTGAGGTTTCAGTGATGTGCAAGGATCCGCACCATGGCTACTGGTACCGCATATTGCACATACAGCA
>JAGDQP010013862.1:24043-39250 GCA_022664845.1 Lepisma saccharinum
GGACATCTTGCAAGTCCCAACAAGATATTACGCCCTGACAAAAGTTCAGTTGACGGTGTGGTTCAACTTGAACTTCGAATGGTCCTAAGGTTTTCAGTTTAAAGAGATTAGTTGACTGCTTATTAGTTAACGTCTCCACGAGCAAGGTGCCGTTGCGAAGCTTTTTAACATGCTTAAGTTCACCTGCAACGTGATTAAGTTGTTTTTGTATAACGAAAGGGGATAACCCCTTCAAACCACCTGGATTGTCTGTTTCACTCTTTACTTTAATCACAAGATATCGTGTAATAGACGGTACGATACTAGTCTGTTCCTCTATTTGAATTTTATCTTCTTTGTCACTGCTTGATGCATTAGCTGTATGCGCCTTCTTACTAACATCAGTGACGTTCTCTTCGCTCTGTCTCTTCTGTCTCTTTCGTTCTTTCTGCGAAGGCGACTTATTAGGATGTGGTGCAGCCATGATGAATGAAAGCCCTAAATGCCCACACTTCTCCGTCTTCGTTCTGAGGAGCCAACGAGGCTGTCGGGTACTACCCTCATCACCCTTGTCAGCAAGCTGGAAATCGAGGCGAAGTCCAATGACTTGGCGTCGAAATCACTTGTACTCCCGACTGATGGATACTTGGGACACCCACTCTCCCGAGTGTTGGCGAGACCAAAGGTCCGAAGAGCTCCCCAATGGCGCACTTCCCAGTCTTAACGAGCTAGACCATCCAAGAATCTGCTGTCAAGAACTAGGCGCTATCCAATGGTTCCGCCCCCTTTCCCCTGGGCCATCGTCAATGCAAATACATCCTGTCACATCCTTGGTCATTGCGCGGAGGCGCAACTCACAGCACAAGAGGAGATGAAATAATGAGTCATCAATGGATGAAAAATGGGGTGAATGTAAATGAAATCCTCTCGGCTGGTCCTCCTTTCAAGCAGCGTAGATGTTTAGCTGCGAGGGCTGATTGCAGCCAGCAAAAGCCAGCTGGACGATGGGGTCGCCAATTCCCTACGCCGTATACGAGCAGCGATGGTCTGCTGCTCGGGCTATGTGATGATGCATCACGTTGCGGCCCATAGGCCTGCGATGAGGTCGCCAATCCCCTACGCTAGTGGGAAGTAAAAATTCTCAATAGAGAAGCACTTTGGCCCTGCTATTGGACTTCCCATAGGCAGCAACGATGTTAGCAGCTGCCAGGGCTGATTGCAGCCAGGAAAACTGACTGGGCGATGGGGGCGCCACTTCCCGACGCCGGGGCATCACGTTACTGTTCGTAGATCTGTTATGAGCTCGCGAACACCCTACGCTACTGGGAAGCAACATTCGCAATAGAGAAGCAACTCTTGTCCTTCTGTTGGATTTCTCATGGGCAGCAACGATATTAGCAGCTGCTAGGGCTGATTACAGCCAGTAAAACTGACTGGGGGACCCAACATTGTGGGCAAACTGGAAATCGACGCCAAGCCAAAATCAGATCACTTGTAATCCCGCCTGAAAAATGATACTTTTAGACTGACTCCTCCACAGTATTGGCGAGATTGAGAATACTTCGACATGTACAGGGCGTACTTCCTAAATTGTGCAAACTAAAGCATCCAAATTTGCCTCTAGGAACCAGACGCAATTCACAGCTTCGACCTACACCAAGCAGGAACACGGAGTCGGTGCATCAGTATACAAATAAAGAGAATTACGTCTGTGGTCATGCCACAATTTAATCATGCAAGCTACGATAGCATCACACAGCAGGGAGGGCAGCGAAAAAAAGTACTGATGGGATGGGTGATAAGTACAAAAATATACCTTCCCTGTTTGCTCTTTGTTGGAACTTCTGGTGGCTACTTATAGTCCGAAGACTTGTAATCACATTCGGAAGACTTGTGATAAGGTTGTTACATCCCTTTCTCTATTTCAGTAGTTTTCAGTGATATAGTTTACATCATCTATCTCTTTAATCTATATTTTGGTTTTTAAAATAAGGATGCAGCGTCTCTTCCGAATAAATCTTGTTCATTTACCATTTGGAAAAATAACGAAGCTAAATCTCAAGACAGCTTATCAAGGAATATATATTTTACAGACCACCCAGTATTATACGATGCAAATTGAAACGACATATATTATTACTATCCTACAGGGAGAAGTGTACCTGCGGGTTTTTTTCGTACTGCATTAAACTTTACTACTGTACTCTTGCCCCTATTGTAAACAGAAATTGTAAACTCATTCAGGGAAATAGAAATACGCTTCTATTGGCTTAACATGTATTCCTATTTCCTGCACTTATCAAAAATATCTCTCCGTGCCTCGTCTCAACAAAATGTAGAGACTATGGGTAGGTACGGTGACAAATTATGATACAAAATTGATGATGCGGTAGAACATGGCCACTATGCACAGTCATTATTTATTCAAAGGAGCGAAACACACATCCAGTACTATACAAACTAGGCAGGCAGCTCTATAAAAGTGACCTTAACAACAATGGAGAGCGCACACATGTAACAGAACGAAACAACAGAGTGTGTTCATTTAAAGGAACAAAAGATCTCTTGCGGTACAAGCGTGATTAATAGGTTCCACACAAACAACAATTACTGTAGTTTACTGAAGGATGTCATTCATTTCATAGTCTACTGTGTACTTTTTATGCAACTAGATGGCATATCGTCACTGAATTTTCAATAACTACTATGTATATTTTAACAAAATTTTCAGGAGTGCAATAAATGTGTTTTTAAAGTTAACTGTTATTTTTTATATATATATTTATGGATGTTAATTGCCGGGAGTAAAAAGAATATCTATTAGCAAGTATAGTCAATTAAATTTCACCAGGAAAAAGTGTTGAAAGTCTATTTTTCAAATAACAGGAATTACAAAACCGAGCACGGCAGATATTGCTTTTTCAATTTACAACCATTGGATGAAATAATTTACACGTAACTGTGATTTCAAAAGGGGAATGTGTTTCTCTTTCGAATGACACCAAAATCTCAATTTCGGACTTTTGAGCACATACCAGGTATTGCAAATTCAACGACAATATGCTACTTTGAAGCGAAAGTACAAATATAGCGATGGATGAAAATGAAAACTCACTTCATTTCAAGGTACAACCAATCGATTCTGTTAAGTATTAGGCCTCTACGGAGAAAGTACGCACATGAAAGTACTAAATAAGAAGCAGTCGAGTATCTCCCAAAATCATTTTCTGTAGACAGAAAGAACCAAAACTCAATATTATTTTCAATAACTGGAAATATAGTTGACCAAATAGTGTAGTGGCAAAGATCTTCGAATCCGCATTAGGAAATCAATTGCATTCAAACCTTACTCAGACCGATCATACTGTTGCAAGAATTTTCCATCAGTCTCACCAGAAGCCGGTGAGATACAACGGAGGACAAGCCAGCTTCTTTCCTAAATTCTCCCTTCTTTGTATAGGGTAATAAAAACGTACGACTTTTCCCCACTACATTATAGTTAAGTTTCTGTATACATTCTGTATTCTTCATACAAATTAACGCGTGACAGCCTGTGTAACGCAAACTGGCGATTCGCATTTTGCAGAATAGGGTGACGAGCTCCTATATATTAAGCGGTCACACTTTTGATCACATGAAACATCAACTTTAAAAAATTTAGTCCCTACCTGCAATGCTGAATTAAAACAGTATTCGTTAGCGCTCTAAAATGGCCGAAATACACATATGTACAATACAATCTGGATAACTTTGATCTTCAAAAATGATTTCGGAAAACTACAAATTATCTTCCCTTATCGTACTCAAAAGAAGACAGGAATCACAAACGAATTGAGGAACTACGTTTACATGAAGATTTACGTCCTAATCGAGTTGTAGCCTATAAGGATGAAACCAGTGGTGTACTTCTACTGAAACAAGTGCCCTGGCGGTACAACGACCTGCTCTGTAAAAAGTTCCCACTAGATATAAATTTACATATAACTGTCAAAAAAGGTACCCTGGTGCACCTGGAGGCGCCAGCGCTGAAACACACTCGATACAACGGTTAACAACATTCTTAAAAGTATTTTAATATTGAAGCACGTTTCACAAAACGAGAATCAACATCTAAATCTATATTAGATTAATACAGCCTTTCGTGCACATAAATACTATATA
The DNA here is from genome assembly GCA_022664845.1 of Lepisma saccharinum. Classification (NCBI taxonomy): domain Eukaryota; kingdom Metazoa; phylum Arthropoda; class Insecta; order Zygentoma; family Lepismatidae; genus Lepisma; species Lepisma saccharinum. The sequence continues at coordinate 28,184 of JAGDQP010013862.1, forward strand.
CTTAATATCATATCCAATAAATTATGAAAAAACACAAAATGTGAACGTCGCAATGAAATATTTTCTTCAACAATTTACACGCAATAAACATTCTATCTTAGTTTTATTTCCATAAACAAACTATTTTTTTTTTCATTTTTTGTTCCATCCACAAGATTTATGGAAGAAAATTGTTTTACGTTAAACTGTTTAAATTGTGTTTGCAAGGTAGTTCATTTTTATATTATATTTTCAGCTATTTTGATTAAAAGCAGTAACAATAAACGAAATAAAATACAATAATTAGATTGATGTCATAGGAGTTACGAAACCCGTTACATATGCCTCCTCCTCCCTAAAAACGTAATTAATTATGTAATTAATTAATGTAATATTTTTATGGAACAATAAATATTGGAAAACAGTATTCCTTAACCAAACATATAACCTCGATATCACTAATCGTTAATTCATCTGATTGTACAAAAAGTTTAAGTGGCATCAAGCGATTTCATTATAGCTCTATCGTGAAGTTCGTATCTCTTTTCGTATTTCTCTGAGTCGAGATTTTCTGCTGAGAGCATGTTTTGTATTACGGTCACAATAGTGTGCATTCTTCTCACAGCAATGTATACTTTGCTTCACCATATAGTTTCTGGACCTGGACCTTGCGTCATTTCTTTCGATGATGTGGCCAATGCTTAATGTAGTGGTCTTTGAAACAGTAATATAATGTTGTTGCATTCATCACACGGACTACACTCTTTCATACAATTACAGTAAAAGCATTCGTGAAGTTCTTTGTTACTCCCTCACTCAGCTTACTTTGCTTTCTTTCCTTCCTTCCTTTGTGTGAATTAACACCTCTTTTCTTTGTTGCAATTATATTTTCTCCTTCTGTTGCCTTATTTTATAGCTTCTGCAGAACTAACATGCCTGAATTTATTGTAGCTGGTTCTGTTATCATCGAGATAGTCTCCAGTACGCTCTCACAAGTATAACTTTTTGGTCTGTATTTCCGAATTAAGACCTTGCAAAACTTCTTCTTCTAATATGCAAGACTTCCCAGCTGTCGTTGTTTTACTTCCACAGGGATCACATATTACTTCACATGATACTGATGTATCGCTAGTCTTAAAGACTGATCATCCTTTTCTGGTAATTGATATATACATCTTGGAAATGTCCGAGAAAATTCTGATCTAATATTAAATCATACAGACTGTTCTTGACAACAGAAAGATCTACGTTCACCAACGCCTTTTCACCAAATGTATTTCCTTCGACTGAAATAACTTTCGAATACTCCACTTTAACAACATCCAAAGTAACTTTATAGCAGGCTAGTATTATAAGTGATCAACTTGCTCCTGTGTCGATTAGTGCTGCTGCTATCTTCATATCTACAATTTTGACATTAATCTGATTTTCTCGTTTGCGTCCAAACATACACAGTCCATATCTCATGGTTATTATGAACACCTTGTGCACTTTCTTCAGATCCTATTTTACCCGTTGATTGACCATCGTCACCTCTTTCGATGGTCAGGTCTCTAAAGTTGTAAAGTCTCACTGGCAGTTCACTGTGTTCATTTATTTAATTAAACAGTTTGTTTTAGTACAATGAAAGGCATGAACTAAGTAAGTTTGAAAATATGTTTTTGCGTTACGTTGACAATGCGATTATGGAGTTTTAGTTTGAAATGAAGTGATTCCGAAATTTATGAACTGGGTTAAATGTAAAAAGAATAAAGCAATATGACAGAGGAAGAGGAAGAAGAAAAACAAGAGGAGATGAGAAGTAAAATAGCTCGCGAAGCTAAAGAAGTGATTCTTTGCAAACACTTCTTAAATATTACATATTTACGCTAAAGATGGTGCTATGCATCTAATAGCAGATGAGAAATCGTTTTGAGGTAATACGTCTAATTTGGATTTATGAAACATGGTCAAATAATGTAAACATTATTGTTTACATTTTTGTAGGTATCAAAGTTTTTTAAGTACTTAGAATCAATATTTTGGAATTTCATTTTATCTAATGCATTTAGAGTATCTGTGAGATACTGAAATACATCCGTTGAGCAAAGATTCACTATTCAATAACTCAATTAATTTTATACTCGAGCTAACCGTTTATGTTGAGTTAATTAACTTTGAGATACTTAGATCAAAATGTCTAATAATAGTAAATCGAAAGGAAATACTTTCAATTCTTCAACTCGAGCAAAACGGGTTAAACCGAGACAAAAGAGCTCACAATCTGAGAGAGGCTAAAGTAAGTACGGTAACCGCAAGGGAACTGTTACAAAGTCACCTATCTGTATGCATTTTCTCTCTAATGAACTTATTGATGTGGTTATATTTGCATCCATATTATTACTCATACCAAGCATATTGACACCATCAACACCACGTCTATTAACTTGGTTTATTCTATCATCATCCCTTCTACGACAGTCATTCCAACATCTGACCTCACCTAGCGAGGACGAGCTGATAGTGTCATTATTATTCTTACGATGCTGACGATTAGCACTTCCTGGTTCCGATTCAAATGAACGATTATTGCTGTAAAGACGATAGCTTCTATTTGTCATTCCAGATATTTCTACTTCTCTTTCTCCATTTCTTCTATTGGTGAACTTACTACAATATGTTTCATCACCCTGCAATCTCAGTGAATGCATTTTATTAAAATACGACACTAGTACGTTTCACAAAACAAGAATCAACTTCTAAATCTATATTAGATTAATGCAGCCTTTGGTGCATATAAATATACTTAAAATAGGATACCATATGATAAATGAAGAACACCATATTTGCACTTCGTAATGCAATTAATTGCATTTTCTTCAACAATTTACACACAATAACCTTATATTTTCTATCTTGTTTTATCCATAAACTATTTTATTTGCCTGTTTTTCTGTTCCATCCAGAAGATTTATGGCCGAAAAATGTTTTACGTTAAACTGTTTAAAATGCGTTTGAAAAGTACTTCATTTTTATATTATAGTCTTAGTTATTTTGATTAAAAGCAATAACAATAAAAGAAAAAAATAACTCGGAATATGAACTAAACTGATGATGTAAATTGCCTGAGCCACAGAGCCACTAGGCTGCACTTCTGGCCGACTTAGGCCACTTTCGTCCTGTGGTCATTTTTATAATAAATGAGTAAAGGAATTTATTTGTATTTTGCTTTACTGAATCAGATCCGCACCAAAACTAACTAGCACAGCCATCCGCAAACTCCAGAGAATCCACTAGAGCAAAGCTATACAACCTAAAAGAAACGCTGTTATAAATCATCGCTTGTTCGAAATTGCATGAACTGGAAGCGGACAATTGAGAGCACACTTAATTTATTGGATTAATTGCACAGGATTTGTAATTTAATTTTATTTAAATTGACTGGTGTTAGATTTAATTAATTTAATTTAAAGAGTTAATTTAGAAATTAATTAGGTATCTTGGGAAAAAGGGAAATTGATGTTTGATTAATTTCTATTTCTTCAACACCACTTCTTTCTACTGGAAGATAGGCAACCCGCCGCTCGCAGAACGTGGGAAGTGCATGATGAGTTCCTTCTGTACTTCTAGAATGTAATTTGTTATTTAGAGATCTTCGTTCCCTTCAAAACTTGTAGGGAATGTTTCATATTTGATTGAAAGTACTATATTCCTATGTGATATTACTTGAACAGTCGGGATCTTTATTCATTTTTTTATGTTTAACAAATGGTTCTAGTCCAATATAAATGTGACCATCCACTGATTTGATTATATTCAAATGACACTGAAAGAGTTCCTCCGATGCTTGATTTATGACATTTTGTACTTGCTGTAATTCCTGGTTATGTGTTATGGAGAGAACTGTAGACATCCACTTTAAAATGCCGTTTGTATGGTTATCTAAAATCTTTTGAAATTTGGATTCCAAGTTTTGAATTTCAGTTAAGTCTACATTTCGATTTGACAGTTCCTGATTTTTTTCTTGAGAATTTGAAATGGTGGGTGGGATGTCCCCAGTTCTGTAGATTTTATTGTTAGTATTATTTTCATAACGGAGAGGTCTTTGTGGGCAGTTAGCCGCCGCCGTTCTGTGACCTTGTATGATCCAGCTCGTCGAATACAGCCCCACTAGTACATTTCGCCTACAAAAGTTTTGAAAACCTTCCTTTGCATGGGCCATTTTAGTAACTCTTGAGTGCGACCCATCACGAGTAAACTATTGCAATGCTTGTTAAATCCACAAACGTCCACGTCTGAGGCGAGATTCGAAACTGCAACCTCCGAGACACTGGTCTAACGCCTAAGACAACACGATTATCTCGGTCGGTTACACGACTTTGTGACAAGCTCCGGTGTGAAGGGAAAGCTTGTCGAGTTATTAATGGATGAACCTCCATTTTCTCAAATTTATTAAGATAGAAATCGTTTGCACAGATTGAGATATTTTCGATCGGAGTTGAAACGGAGAGATAAAACCCGTAGAAATTTATGGTAACTAACAAATAACCAGAGGGTAACTATGCTTACTTAATTACTTTATGGTTTAAAAAATCGCAAGATCATCGCCGCAGTAACACACGATCGCCATAGGATTCTATTAATGTATATTCCAATTTTATTATTTTATTTATTTCATTATTTTCTAAATTTTATGTGTTACAGTGTATTTAGTTTATTACGATACTTTTCTTTAAATTGTCGTTAAGACTCGTTTCTCGACGTCTAAAATGTATGGATCACGATTAAACGTTAAAATTATTCTCAGCTCCAAGGTAATTAAGTAAGTCAAAACAGAGCAGCACGATTATTTATGTTCCCATGTGTACTTTCCTACGAAAGGAAGTCTTTCCGCAATAACTATGATTCGACCTTGGTCCAGAAGAAATAAGAATTGTCACATGTATTCGTCTTTTTCACAAGTGATGTACGCCGATCTGAAAATCTATTAGTGATGTGAAAGTTAACCCACGAACCTTTCTAAGAAGTGTTTTAAATTTTGTAAACAGTTTTACCTTGAACAGTTGTATTTTATCCCATATGGAAGTTCCCAGTACTTCCTTCAAGAAGAAAACGGATTGATATAAATATTACTTAAAACTTCTCTTTACACGCAGTCACCCAGACACACTCGCTCATCCACCACCATCGAGTATTCGACTCGGCTCCGATAGAAGTTTGCATTTTTGACTTATCCAAATTCTACGTAAAGGTTCGTCAAAAAGTTATCTTCAAAATTACAACCTATTTTGAACTCAGAAAAATTAAAGAACTTAATATATTTGGTTCAAACACGCTTGAGCCTCTCGTATAGTGGTATGTGACAATTCGAAATTTGATTACCAAGTGCAAATCATTTGATGCAACAACACAACAGAAAACATCTTAAATTCAAAAGGTATGTTTGCTCGTTTTAAATTTAACTATGTTGGTATATGTATTGAATTTCGTATAATTTGGGTAATTTGAGCTCTCTTTCAAATTCATTTGTATTCTTTGTTATTCATTATTTCAATATGTTGTAAGTAAATTCTCGTTTGACTCTTGATCCAGTATTTCGACGTCGATGAGATGTGTTGACATCTCCTTGTAATTCCTTGTTTTGTTTTTAAATAATCTTTGTATCTTGATATATATCTGAACTACGTCTACCAATAAATGTCGATATTAATTGTTTATTTGTGTTTGCTCTACTAAAATACCTGTTTGTTCAGAAGGTGTTCGGCAGCTAACTACTAGGTACCTAACCGACAATCCGGTCATTTATCCTATTGTTCGGCACCATAATTATCGTGTATTGAGCCACAGGTCAGTCATTTATCACTATCCTGGGCAAGATCAAGCCAGTTTTCATCATAAACACCTACTTCTCGAAGATACCTTCAAATATTGTCGTCCCAACGTCGCCTCAGTCTTCCCGACGGTCTCTTTCGATCCGGTTTTCCAACCAAGATGGAATGCAATCTTTGTTTTTCTCCCATCGGAGCTACATAGCCTGCCTATCTTAGTAGTCGCTATTTCATTATTTTTAGGGTAACTGTAAGCACAATATTTCTGAGTAACGCATAAAGATAAATGTAACTAGTAATGCAGATGAATTACCTACAAGCATTCAGCACAGCCAATATTTCAGACGAATAGTTGACAAATTTAATCCAAGATTGTACACGCAGAGTTTCTCTCTACCTACGGGACATAAGATTAAATATATTTGTAGTACTGATAAACATCTACTTTTGTGTTTCTAAAAGAAAACCATCTTGATAGGCTGCATCCGTCTCTGCGGGGAAATGAGTACAGACAGAATATTTCCCTTCATTGCCAAGGATAGGAATCAACTTTTAAGGAAAGTCCGGGACAGACAGCACTTAAATTATAATGAAATGTGACTAGAACCTCAGTTATTCTTTCAAGTGATTTCATGGTTAATTAAACGTAATTTATGTGTAAAACGCTCAGGGGGAATGTAAAGACAATGTCATTAAGAGCATCTACCTCAACACCAAATTCATCTTAATATTTTAAACTGTTCTTTGTTACTTATAATCCAGGGAATGCACAGAAAAAAAAAACATCTCGTCAAGACTTAATATCGTTAACTATCGACAATTACGACATGTTCATGTACATAAACTAATCTAAAACAAAGCGATTATTTCAATTTTATCTAAAATGCTGTCTCGTTATTGAAAATGAACGAATGGATCGTCTTGTGTACTACCCGTTTTTATTGTGTGCTTCCTCCTAATGTCATCAACGGATACATATAACAATGGCAGAACTATTGATATATTTATTCACTGCTATACGACAAACTTTATTTGCCTTCTATACACAAAACAGCAGGTTTCTGCCCGTCTGGATATTAAATAAATTTATCATGATGAGCGCAGAAAACTAAAATATTTGTATTCAATTTTTATGTGTAATATTTTGCCTTGATAATACTATAAGTTACATGAGCTGAAAAGCTATATTTAACCATATAGTAGACGTACTAAAGCATAGTTCCCACGGCAATCCGCTAATTCGAGACCCAAACCACCAACCAATGTGTTTGATGTTAGCTAGTCTCCAAACACACATAAGCAGATCTTAGTTTATAAAATCCACATGTAATCATTATTTATTCTAAAGTATCTAATTAACTGCGAAATGAAACCAAGTTATACTGACTGTGAAACCTTAAATAAGATGATATTTACATGTACGCAACTTTGTTCTACGAAACAAACTATAAAACAGACACATACTTAACGGTATTATTTACTTTCATTATACGTGATATACGTGTCTGTTTTAAGTCAACCAGAGCCTATAATCGTTTATTTCGGCCTATATTTACAGAGGTAGAAGGATGGGACCAGAATATCGTTCTCGTAGAATTTTCCAATAAAACTTGATGAAGCGGCCGAACTGGGAAGAATTCTTGCTTCAGTTCTACGAAATGCACAACACATCATAAAAATAATAAAAGATAAAATTAATTGCATGGGCAAGAACAGCACTATGGCTTACGCCCGTCCCGATACGAGAAAGCCCCTTAACTTTGTCATGTCTAAATATAGCTCTTAATTCACTAAAATAATAAAAGCGTAGAAAGGCTGAAGAGGGAAAATTTCTTCAGAAACATAAAATAATGTTAAAAACTAGAGATGTAGAGAGTCTTTAGCATAACAAATTAAAAACATGAAGGTTGTAAATAGGCCGTCACAAAAATAAAATAATACTACATAAAATTTAACTGTTAAATAACACAATCATCTCAAATGGACGGAGATAATCCTCACGAATATACCTAAAAACTATCCGCAAAATATCTGCTTCATCCCCTAACAAAGACGTCATGTCATTGGGGATGTTATAACGTTGTCTGAGATGATTATATCCGGGACAATCGAAAAAGGACGTGACGAATACTTAAAACCACATAGCAATTATTACAATGTGGTGGATCCAATCGTCGTAACAAATATCCGTGTGTCAGGCGACTGTGTCCTATACGTAGTCGACATAAAAGTACTTCTTCAAGCCTACTATCTCGGCAAGATGATTTCCATGGAGCAACAGTTACCTTAATTTCTTTCAATTTATTAACAGCAACGTCATCCCATCGTCGCTGCCATTCATTCCGGCTAACCTGCCTATCTCATCATGTCCTGAAATGGGACATGCTGAATATCAATGTAAGCTCCTAAAGAGGCCTCACGAGCAGCTTCGTCTGCCAATTCATTACCATGGATACCAACATGACTTGGTATTCAGGAAAAGACAACCTCACCAACGGAAGAGCAGATGGCGTGTGTCTTACATAGAATACCTTGCACGAGCGGATGTTTAGAATACATATTGTCGAGGCTTGGAACAACACTCTTCGAATCTGTACAAACAAGGATGCGGTTGAAACCACGAACAAGACTAAAATTCAAAGCATTTAAAAGGGCATATAGCTCAGAAGTAAAAATACTGGCTTTGGGATTAAGACAAAATCGGCGAGCTTCCCCTTCTACAACAAAAGCGCATCCAACAGATTCATCTGATTTGGATCCATCGGTAAAAACAGAGATAAAACGTGGGTACTGACTCTGCAACGCAAGAAAACGTTGCTGGAATTCAATCATGAGGGTCTCCGATTTCTTGAAGCTGGATGAAAATAATAATAATAAAAAATCTACTTCTTTCTAACTGGGAGACAACAAAACCAGTAAACACACGTACTACATATCATCAAACATATCGTTGCTGAAAATAAATTCGGCCATAAGAATATTTAAATTTTCCAAAATAATAATAATAATAATAATAATAAAATAAATAAAAGACGCAATTTAGATACAAATAAATAAAAAAAGATAGTGTAAAAGTTACTTTTCAACTCTGTTTGTAATTTAGTGTAGTTACAAATCACACAGTCAAGATAATCACCCATTTTTTATTATAATGGAAATAAATCTACTTAACCGTCAATCACAAGCGCCTTCGTTTAGTTAAATAAATGTATGCGCGGGGTGATTTTTCACCTCGGTTCCTTTTTTTCATTATTTTTAGCAATTATTTGGAATATTAATACAACAGCATAACTGGGGATGCACTGCAAAAAATGTTACACAAATACGCACGCGAGGTGGAAAGCACCCCAGTACAAATTTAGAAGACGTATGTACGCCAAGTGTAGGTGCTACGAAACTGACAAACTTTGTTTAGCAAGCAATAAAGTGAAATACGAAGGTACTGAAACCAAAGGTCATCGCCTATGTAAAGAATAGTGATTATTTTTCTCCAGGAGGAGGCGAAAAACACCCGGTGCGTGTGATTAAGGTTAATGAAAAGCAAAGATCTCCAATAAAAGATGGCAACACTATCTCAGTATATGCCTAATGTGTTTTATCGTTGGATGAAATTTCAATGCTGCTCCTACAAATTCAAGCCTAGAGAGTTCAAACTTTCAGGGAAGAAAGTTCATAACAAATTCAAGAGTTCTATCCGTGTAGAATTTTTATATCCTTTCTTGTTCATTGTTCTTATGGATATCCAAACCTATAACAATGAAGCTCTTTCAACAATGAACAAGAAATAACACTTTAGTCTTTCCTAATTCGTGTTTTGGGCGATTTTTTATTGGCTACCAAACGATAAGTCTTCTTTCGTTTTTTTTACTCATCATTTTGGAGCGCTGAGAGGGGTGATAGCGAAAGCAGGATCATAGAAAGAGAATAATTTAAAGATTTGTACATGGATTGCAAGACCATGTCACTTTTGAAACTAGACACATAATATTCGGTCATTAATACATACAGTATATTGGAGTAAAAAAAGGAAAACAAATAATCGACAGATGCTCCCCATCACCAACCAACTGTTCCTAACCTTTCCCTGTTGCGTGGTTATTAGTCACATGCAATAGATATTGGGTTGTTAAAAGAAAAGAACAAAAACATTTTCTCCCCCTCCCCTTTCAAGCGTGCAGGGATGTAAAAAAATACGAAACTCCTTTCCCAGATTTATTTGCTTTGAGAAGTAACCAATGCATTTCAGAAAAATAAAGGACATTATAAACTGTTCCTGTGAACTAACTTTCGACAAGTAAACAATAATAACGAACTACACAACTACCTTCTCTAAAAATTTATTTTTCGAGTTTCAGATACAATGACTTAAATTGGCTTTATTTATGGCCTTTTGTAACTTTCGGCTCAGACCGAGATGAAGTAGGTAGAGAATGGGGAAGGTATTGGCCAAGAACTTTCATAATTTACCATCTATTCATCGCAGTTTCAGAGGCATCATAATAACGAAGTCCGAATACCGAGTATTCGAATCCGCGAACGAAATCGCACGAATCCATTGGACTTGATATCAGAAGCCCGGAAGATCCTGATCAAAGTTTCGGATATCCGGATCCTCTGACCTGGAGAATGTCATTTGCGACAAGCATGACGCTTTCTTGAAATTGGGACCTCATTTTCCGTCAGTGTATTTAAAACTTTACACTGGATTTCATGTTGCGGCAATGAGGATAATGATTACCAACATAATTCCTCTTCTGTAGCCGTTTAATTATCGTTCCTTCAACTGTTTTATCATCATTCGACTTGCATATTCTTTAGGTCAACTGCATGTATCATTTTGTCATACAGGATTAGAGCCATGCCAAAACTAATTTAAATCATTGGGTTTCCTGCAACATTTCAACAGAGATTGAGGTCACATGGCCCACTTATTATTTAAATGTTTTTGGGCATAGTCAAGATGGCGGTAATTGTCGTCATACCACCCAGCATTATGACCTGTCCAGTAGGGGAGACTGGGCCTCGTTGCAATACTTCTTACATTTCTCGCGAATAAGACCAAAATATGGGCTCCAGAAACTCAAAATTTCTGTGGTACATTCTGTTGTCCTTCCTTTCTACAATATCTAATTTTGGTTGCCTTAACTTCCTAGGGGACTGAGTTACAATAAAAGGAAACAGGAAGGGTCACATGTTGCAACTGCATTTGCCAAGTAGCAACAGCAACAAATATTGAAAGGTACAGCTATTCAATACATATTTATTGTATATTACCTTATAT
>JAGDQP010013863.1:0-46711 GCA_022664845.1 Lepisma saccharinum
GAAGATCGATAATGTACTTAGAACACAACACCCGGTCGCTGCAGTCTCCATTTGATTTCCAGGAAATTATGTTTAAACGGGACATTCTCCCTTAAGCTGTTGATTGACCTTGTCCATTGTTGAATATTACTTACTTAGTCTATGGTTTACGGAACCCGCAAGCTCATCGCCGCAGTAACAAACATTTTCCATAGGTCACTATTCTGGACACGTCAGTAAGTCGTGAAGTTCGATCACGTGAAAATCGGACAGAACCTTATGGGTTTACTTTATTTTTGGTTATTGTTTGGATTACTGACAACGAAACGAACAAACATCTTAAATAACATAAAAGGTGCAAAGAAATCATATTTGTGAATATGTATTTTTAAGTCTTCGAGCAGGAGACACGAGTCTTGTCAATTACATTAAACTGTCACTTATGATTCAACAACATCTAATGGATAATCCTTATAATTTGGGAATTGCTCCCTTAACTCGGTAACTACAACTAACAGCGAGGGTTAAGTTCAGCGTCATGCTCAGAAATACCTCAAATATCTTCCAGACGCTGCAAAATTAGCAATATTACTAATTTTACTAACAAGGGACAGGACAAATTTTGTCAATCACATTCCGTAATATCACATTTTTTCTTTACCTTGCTTACATCACTAACCTGAAGAGTAACAGGATATCAAAATTTAAGATGCACTAACCAGTTTTGTATAACTGATTCATGTGGTTTAAGATTTACCAAAAAATATTGCTTGCAAAATAACTATCATTAATTACCGCTTTGTCAGAAAGTGAACAAAAAAGGATTTAGGAAGTCATGAAAATAGGAACCGAACTGAAAAATATTACAACAAAAACTTTGAAAATTGAAATTAACTCAGAAAGTATTCTAACTCGTTGCTTTGACATTTTAAAAACCATATTTACATTTAGTATTTTCAAATTGTCTAGCTTATCATGTAACGACTCATTGACATATTGCTTAGCTAGAGTTGTCCATTGTAAGCGTGGTTTGTATGTAGGGCTCCATAGTTTACAATTCTGAACTGATTGGTGCCTCATTATTTTGCCTTTTATTGATTTGATAATAGAAATTACTTTTTCATTTTGTCCACTTGGACTACCAAGATCGATTATGGCTGGTAATAGGGCATGTTTTGTAGCAAAGAAATTCGTTGCATTCTTAAAGGATGAAGGTATTAATTTGCACCACTCCAAGCCCTACCATCCCCAAAGTAACTTTGTGGATAGAGCGCATCGAACATTAAATTTATTCTGGAGACTCCGTTGTGTTTCCTCTCACCGAGAATGAAATAAATACCTAGCGGATATAACGATCCTCGTATTTTATACTATCTCAGGTAGCATATCATTGTCTCCTATTCTGGTTTACTTAAACGAAGAAAATATTTTACCCTTATGAAGATCACTGGGCATTGTTTCCATTGTTGAAAATTGTTTTCTCGTCTGGAATAAGAAGTTATTAGCAATGGATATCAAATGCTGTTGATTTTTACAACTACCTATTTGTTTTTCAGATAGAGCAAAGCTTTAATGTAACACGTTACAAAGTAAGCATAATAATTTTGGGCCCGGCGGAAGGCCATGGTATGGGCCAAGCCTAATTAAGAATTGGATCCGCTAAATCTTGTGCCTACAGTGGAACATGGAGGCGGTTCCGTTAGGTTTGCGGGTGTATAAGTGTCTTAGGTGTGAATCATTTTTACGTCAACGATGGGTAATGGGTCATAAAATGTAAATCGACACCCCCTAAAGATAAATCTCCATGCTAGTGCGAAGAAGGTGGATCTTGGCAAAGACTTCAGGAAGATAGCAAACCCGAACATGTAGCAGGAAATACTCGCTCGTAGCTGCTCTACAGCTTCATACCACTCTGCAACTTCAACCACCCGCTCAATCCCCAGACATTAACCGGATCGATCATTTGTGCTTTATTCTGAAAACGAAAAAAAAAAATCATAATTCGTCAAATCTGAAACAACTTCCCCTCAGAAAATGTGACCTCATCGACTCATCAACTACGGCAGCGTTGGTGAATTCCTAGCCACGGAGACTTGATACAGTATCTCAAGCACGCTTACCCTTGAGACTATTAACCGATGCAATAATTTTGTTAAACACTGCCAAAATCATAGGTGTACGATGACTTTTTGTACGTACAGAAGAGGCATACTTTCCTGAGATTGTAAATTTCAGAAGATTTTATCTTTTGAGCTTTTCCTGATTTGTGTAAATAACATATATGTATTTATTGTCCTCATTCTGCTATTTCTTTAATTTTACAACATAACATTCCTATTCCACAGTTGATTAAGCCATAGTTTCTTAGGAGTACGATCACTTTCTACACTCACATTATTTCTCTCCTATTTTTCTTAACAAACCAATAGTGTCTCTTGTTTATTCTCCTCTTGGAAGTACAGACTGTTCCTGTTCAACTCTGCTTGCATCCTTTTATATCATCTTTTTTTTAATACTCGTAGAAGAATCTCCGCTAGTGAGCTATTAGACTGATGGTTCGATGGTCTTCACAACTTCTTGTATTCTTGCTCTTTTCCAACGGAATCATTGTTTCTAACAGGTCACTTGGGCATTCACCTGAGTCATAAATTTCGTTGCAGAATTTCAAATTTTCCCTTCTCCCCCAGGGCTTTCTATCGAATCGATCGGAATAGCATCCACACCCATTGCATCACTATTTTTATTCTCACTAAGACTCTGCTTGAATTCCTCTCTGAGTGCTGCGAATACTTTATTATCATCACTTACATCTATTTTTCCTATATTTAATGCATGTGAGCGTTGGGAAGTTTCATATAGGTCTGCTATGAATTCTTTCCAATGTTAATTTCCTGTCACTAATGACATCACAAGTTTATACTCAAATAACCACACAGATTTTCTTTGCTTTCTTCTCATAATTCTTGCTCCCTTGTTCTTCAGATCGTTTCTTCCTGTTCTTTCGAAGTATTCATCATTACACGTCTTTGCTCATCCATGTTTCTCATCCGTTATCTCTTTATCTTGAAAGTTAACGCTTCCGTTCCTCTCTTGGACGTTTGAGACAAATTGAATTCTTTAACGTATCAGCTGCACTTTGTCACCGAGCCGCCGTAGCTCAGTGGTAGAGCATTGGCGTAGCATTCGGGAGGTCGTGGGGACACGGTTGCTCAGTTTGTAGAGGTCGGATCGATTCCTGCTCATGCCATGTGGGCTTTGTGGTAGACAAACACCGTGTGCTTGGGTTTTCTCGGGGTGCTCCAGTTTCCTTCCACTTTCTATTCCATGAATTCATCCCATCATCATCTATACGGCCTGATCCATAGTTGCCTAAAGAACTTAAAATCAAATCAAATTCGGGAGGTCGTGGGCTCGATTCCAGCGGCCGAATATTCTGACTGAGGGTTTTCCATGTTTTCCTCAGTCACACCAGGAAAATGCCGGAATGACACCTTCCCTAATCCTTTTCACTCCCCTATCCTGGCCTGAGCCTTGGACGCCGAAAGACATGAGTGAAATTTAAGAAAAAATCAACTGCAGATTAGATACTTTCCCGGGCCATTCAAAAGAGTAAAGGTTAGGCTAGGTTACGTTGGATTCAGTTAGCTTAACTTATATTACTTTTAGTCATCTTTAACTGGGCTTAACACCTTCAGACTTCCGAAATCAGATACGAAATGCACTGAAAACTGTGATTTCTCGTTCGGTGGAGTTTCCAAAAAGCACCCCATATATCTCTTAAAATGAACCTAAATATATAACAATGTAAAAATAATTTAAAATGTGTTTATAATCTTAAATTCAGAACAGGGTTTATTACGTAGATGCCGTGCTAAGTACACTAACAGAACAGACCTAAGAACGAGGAGACACTGACACACTAGTGCCTCTCTACATCCACGTTCATAGATATTGGACGATGCAATATGCTCGAAACTTGAGCTGTTTGTAAATATCGAGCTAATACACCTAGCTACAACATAGTGCTATGAATGAATGAACCATTTTGTGTATGAATCTGAGTAAACATGTAGTTTGACAATTAATTGTTAATTCCTAAATTTACCCAATCCGTAACAATTCGTGATTCTCAAGATAGTGTGAACTTGGAACATAGCTTTGTAGAAAGTTTCTAATATAGTACACATTATTCTTAAAAGTTCTTACCTATATTCTAACTGTTCTTAAATCCAATGTATAAAAAAATATTTTGGGACAAAAAATACGCCACTGTAATCGTTGCTAGTGTAGCGAGAAACGACTAAGAATTGTTATGTTTGTTGTCAACATTACATTATTGAAATAATTTTAATTATTACCCTTGTAAGTTTGAAATGTGTGTAGCAAATGCAACAATATCGACTGGATATGTGCAATGGATTTCTGATATACATATTAATGTTTTCTCAATCATTTGAAGTAATTTAAGTATATTAGAAAGTCCTGAATTTTGGTTAAAGAGTGTTCAAGCAGCACTGTTCTGACAAGTTTAAAGCTGCGCAAAAAGAAACGAAATTTTACTAAAACCGCAAACAAATTACACCGAGCGTTGAATTTAAAGTTATTTATTCTGTGTAAACAGTTGGCATTTGGCAGCAATGTCAAATATAGGGATGCCAACTATGTCAGTGTTACCCCTTTCAGTCTCGATTTTTTGTTTTAGGAGATAAAAAAATATAATTGTGCTATTTAACTATTTTGAGTCATTTAAACGTAAAACACGCAAAATGTAGAAATTTGACTAGTAGGTCGCCAAACGCAGACCGTCCTATATATAGGACGTCATGACTACTATTACCCATTTTTGTCATATTTAGTGCGAAGGTCATTCAATAAGTGGTGATATATGTCTCTTGTTCTAAGAATATCCGCAATAACTGTTTGGTCTTCAAGTACTCCGCCTCGACGTCATTACGCATCTTCAAGTTGCGAAGCGACGAGAAAGTAAAAACAAATGTGTAAAATTGGCTCCAACATCATTGCAAATCATTCCTTACTGCCGCCATAAAAAAAAAGACAGTAAAGCAATGGGGAAAGTGTATTATTATAGCAGGGGGTAATGTTGAAAAGTAATTAGATGGTATGATTCAAATGAGAAACCATATTGACACTACCGCCCCATTTGTGTATTTACTTACTGAATGACCCTCGTAATAGGGGATGTCATCCTCTAAAAGTAGTGTGTGAACAGAATTCAGTGTGAAAATAAGAGTTTCTTGAATATATTAAACTAAATAATCTTATTTAGCCCTGATTTATACATTACACATTTCTAAAGATAAAATCCTTCAAATAATTAACACAAACTCAGTAAACAGGATATACAATTGTTTGAACATATATATATTTTTTACGTGTTTCACCGAAAATCTGGGAAGTTACAGTAACGCTGGCCTACATCTAGCACGATTCTTTGAAACATTTACAGCGCCACAGTTGCAGTATAAAGATTATTCTAAATACATCTCTGTTATGCCTTATGTTGTTATCCAGGATTTTAAGAAAGGTATTCATCAACATATAGAAAGGTGGCTGAAGCCTTCCACGGTTCAAATGAACTGCCGCTGAAAAATCTGGCGCAGGTTTGATTAGCAGTGTGCTATTGTATGACAATATATATACGTCGTAAGCCAATGTTTGGTGAATTTGCAGGAACATCTTCATGCTTCCTTAAATCCCTACATTAGCAATGCTCAGACTTAATTAACACAAAATCTTTTAAGTGTTTAATGGTGTTCTGGGGTACAATAATTTGTCAGGATTCAGATTAAAAGTCCTGAGCAAGTTGTAACACTAAAACTACTTTAGTCAAAATTGCGACATATAATCGTGTCATATATACAGATGCTTATCAGAATAATAGAAACACCTGTAGTTGGCAACACGTCAGATGTATGGGTTGGCAGTGGTGTCGTGGCGAACGCAGGGCCGGACTGCTGGTGGTGGTGTGTTAGGTCGGTCTCCATACTACGTCAGGCGTCGTGGAACAGGAGTGTGCAGTGGCTGCAGCAGACGGAGGTAGTGTAAAATGGGAGACCTCTCAGAGTTTCAAAAAGGGCAAATTGTTGGTGCGCGGTTATGTGGAGTGAGTGTGACGGCAGTGGCTAGTGTGTTAGGTGTGTCGCCAGGGACAGTGTCGAAGGTGATGACGGCCTACACAACACACGGGAAAACCACATCGGGGAAGCGGAACAGTGGGCGGAAGAAAAGCATCAGTGACAGGGCACGCCGGGTATTAAAGCGCATTGTCACGCGGAACCGTCGTGCCACTGCGGCGCAAGTGACGGAGGAACTCAATCAGCACCTCCCCCAACCTGTTTCGACAATCACAGTCCGCCGCGAATTACATGACATGAACTTACGGGGTCGTGTTGCACGGGCCAAACCTCTCATCAGGGACCAGAACGCTTTAGCACGCCGCAAATGGTGCCGCGACCATGCAACTTGGACCGTTGACGACTGGAAACGTGTGGTATGGTCGGATGAGTCACCATTCACCCTATTCCAAACCACGGGCCGTGTTTATGTGTGGAGAACGCCCAAAGAAGCGTATGATCTGCAGTGTCTCCGCCCAACTGTGAAACATGGCGGCGGCACGGTGATGCTGTGGGCCGCAATATCATGGTTTTCATTGGGTCCTGTGGTCACACTTCGCGGACGCATCACTGCCAACGATTATGTCGCAATTTTAGGAGACCACTTGCATCCTATGGTCCGGATGTTGTTCCCGGACAATGACGCCATATTCCAGGATGATAATGCACCCATTCACACAGCTGGAGTTGTTGCAGCGTGGTTTGAGGAACATCGGGATGAAGTTCAACACCTCCCCTGGCCCGCCCAATCCCCAGATCTCAACATAATTGAACATCTGTGGTCCATCTTGGAAACACGACTCCGGCGACGATTTCCACCTCCGTCCTCTCTCACAGAACTGGCCGATGCCCTGCACGAGGAATGGTGTAATATTCCACTTGCTACCATTCACGACCTCTATGCCTCCATCCCACGTCGCATCAAGGCTGTTCTGAAGGCGAAAGGTGGCCCG
Source organism: Lepisma saccharinum (assembly GCA_022664845.1). Classification (NCBI taxonomy): domain Eukaryota; kingdom Metazoa; phylum Arthropoda; class Insecta; order Zygentoma; family Lepismatidae; genus Lepisma; species Lepisma saccharinum. The sequence goes on from JAGDQP010013863.1 coordinate 7,067, forward strand.
ACACCATATTAATCTGGTAAGTTGCACTTTCGTTCAGGTGTTTCCATTATTCTGATAAGCATCTGTACATGAACTTCATACAACAATATTATACTTTCATAGTTTATCATGTATTACATAATTATATATTCCCTTCACAGTTTTCTGAAACGTATACATATATGCATACATTGAATGTATATTCTTTTTAAAAAAAATGAAAATTAATTAATTGAACGAACATGAAGTGCCTTAACTGTATTCCTGAGAGGACCCAGGTTTGAGTTTTACAACATTTCTGCTATTGGCTTCATATACACGACTAATTATGTCAATATATCGGTCCAAATGTTCTAGTTTAAACATCCAAGATATTGCCTATTAGCGATATTCATTTTCCCCATAATGTACATTATTCTGTTTCCCATTAAGTATTTGAGTTTAAACGTTTTATACAGAAATATTGTATCTTGTATGAAATACAACATAATGCATAATCATGATGTTTTGTCGCACGCTATTATTCAACAAAGTCAGCTAATTAAGTAGCTAACGTTTAAGTGTAAAACAAGATCTCAGAAGAAAATAGTAACCAAATTCAGCCATAGTCATCATACTAAATCCAATAAAGAGGGCTGCAATACTGCCGAGCTCAACTGTAAGGAAAAAAACAACAACAACTAAGAAATGTTAAGAAATACATTTTATAAACCAAAGCTTTTTCAATTTCAAAATAGCTTTCTCAAAAGTCGGATTTCAGTTATATATCTCAAGTGTATTTTTCTTCAAACATTTAAAAATTATTTTTGAGACTCCACTGAAATTTTAGGTGTGCTATATTATATATACCATTTAGAGTCCTGAAAGACTAGGTAGGAAGTTTTATTTTGACTAGTAACACTGACTGTTACTTGTAAATTCTGAATTCTCTCTTAGAAGAACATAAGGATTCATTGAATGAGTATTTAATAGTAGATGAGCACTTAGTAACTACGCACTCAAATAAAACAACAGTCACTACAGGTAATAACAAGAAGACAATCAATGCTATCATATTAAAACCTACCCTGAAATTTTGCCAAGGGGATCTACGCCCTATAAAAAGGTAAAATAAAACGTAACAGCACATTTTAATTTTAAGGAACTAAGGATAGAGGCTGGAACATCGGTCGAAGTGTACAAAGAGTGCATTGTTTTATTGTTTAATCAACACGAGTCACTTATGCTTCCTTTTCGTCTTTGAATCAAACACATCCTAGCTATATCTTCACCTTCCACACCGCAACATTCAGCAATATAATCGAGGAGTTTGGAACACTTGATTTTTGTGTAAATAAGGAAAATTATAAGGATTATTTAAAACAATCTAAACTTTGAGGGGCCTAGTGAGGATTATTGCGATGTGGCAGGTGACACTACAACTCGGCAGTATTACTTCCAGGACGAGAGTGAAGTAGCAGTAACTCCTGTTGATTGAATCATAAACAATACACTCTTCTCAATTCGACCAATATTACAGGGCGCGTCTTTGTACCTTGTAGTTCTAGGGAATGTTTTGGTATGATATTAGTAGCGATCTCCTTGTAACCATACTTGTTACATAGAGTAATTAATTTTGAAAATTTTATTTGGTTCAAAGTTACAAAATGCAAAATAATGCAGACGTAGCAAAATTTAGAATCCAAGCATCTTGGTATCGGAATGTTATTGATGTTTTATTTATTGCTATGCAGTTGACAAGTGATGGGCAACTTGCAGAACATCAAACTACAAAATCGAAAGTATTATTTGAAACTTTTGTAAGTCATCCATAATTTTCTGAGTAAGTTAAAGTTAGTAATATACCAAAATACACTTCACAATCTCAGCTTAGGATAACTGGGAAGTCCGCACCAACAGACACATACTTCGGTTAGTATATATAAATGAATGTTTGTTTCTGCATAACCCTACAATACCTAGAGCAATTTTAACTAAACTTGGTACGCATAATTCTTACAATATGGAAATACTGTGGGGTAAGAACACTAGCAATCACCCTATGGGTGAGGGGCGGAAGACAAAAAAAACGAATTTTAGTGATTATAACACTGCAGTAACTAAATAGTTTAGAGTTTAGGTCCCTTGATAGCGAAGTTATAGTTAAAAAGGGATCTTATAAAGCCACTCATTTCGTCCGTCTTGCCGTTCTTGTTCAGAAATTGAATCTCAAAAACTACAAGCGGATAAGAGAATCGTGAAATGCTGTTGGAAAGCCCTTGACCAAAATATCTCAGGGTAGTTGGAATCGTACTGGTTAGCGCAGTGCATCAGTGTTGTCAGCTCATTTTCTAAACACTCAATAGAATATAAGAACACTGAGAGGTCCTACGTTTCCAAGCAACCCATTTCTTAGTGTTGGCTTCTTATTGTCTATAAAAATATAATTATTGCCAAATATCTTCCATTATATTAGTCATACCAGCATAAAACTTATAGTAAATAATGTTTGACACAATAAGAACATACTGCGGACATATCACATTCCTCAGGAACACCGTTGTCTGTGTTGCCAGTTCATACTAAAAATAGATCTCATGAACCATAAGGTGTAGAGACATGTATGATGTGCCGTTTGAAAGGAATTAGTTAGATATGCTGAGCGTCCCTAGAACTGAATTGTTTTGTGCAGTGGTTCAGTTTTGCCAGCTCATTCTCTTTTTGGAATATTAGTGCAAAAATATCAGATGTAATGTTTTCAGATAACTAGTAATAAACACAAATTAGAAAATAAATTCACCTATCATGTCAAGTATAGACACCACAACTCTCCCCTCTATTCCATCATCAACAGCATAAAACGTTAAAACACATGGAGCTTTTGGAGTTTCAATTTTTAACCTGAAAGCAAAACAAAAGTGGATGTTCAAAATAATTTTACAATAATTGCATCATAATTACATTTTAAACCCAAAACTCAGTAACATATCTCAATTTTATAAATATCAAACTCCATAAAGCGAGCACGAGCTTGAGTGCTGATATACGAGGGCGGGGTGAAGAGTTCTCGGCCTGACCCAGAGATGACACTCCAATCAGCAAAATTTTATTGTTGTTGCCTGGGAGCGCTTTTCAGTTGTTCGTATAACAAGTGTCAATTTGTTCTCTCAAGTAGTTTGTGTGCAGAAATTGTTGCAGTGAGACGTCGTAAGTGTTAGCTGTGAAAATGGATAAACTTGAATATCGTGCGGTAATCAAATTCTTCGTTTTCTATAGCTTAACCCCTACGGAAATTCATCCGAAGTTGACAAAAGTTTACGGGGACTCTGCTCCTTCCATGCCAAAAGTTAAAAAGTTGGCAGCTGAATTTAAACGTGGTCGCACATCCCTCGAAGATGACCCACGTGAAGGAAGACCGAAAACCGCAACCACACCGGAAACAATCGAAAAAGTGCATGATATCGTGTTGAACGACAGGCGAGTGAAGGTGCATGAGATTGCTGAGAGCGTGAGGATATCGGAGGAAGGGGTGCGAAACATCTTGCACAAAGAACTATGGATGCGAAAGCTCTGCGCAAGATGGGTGCCGCATTTGCTGACTGCCGACCAAAAGCAAATGCGAAAGCGATTTTTGCAGCAATCTTTGGACCGATTCAAAAGGGATCCGACCGATTTTGTGCGGCGAGTTGTGACAATGGAGGAGACAAGGGTTCACCGCTAGACACCAGAAATGAAACAGCAGTCCAAGCAGTGGGTGGAAGCCGGTGGTGCAATGCCGAAGAAAGCGAAGATGATCGCATCTGCCGGAAAGGTCATGGCCAGTGTGTTTTGGGATGCAAAAGGGATCCTGTTAATCGAATACCTTGCAAAAGGGAGAACAATTACAGTCGAATATTACTCCAACCTTCTTGATCAGCTGGATTCCAAAATTCGCGAGAAGAGGCCTGGCTTGAAGAAGAAGAAACTCATCTTTCACCAGGACATCGCACCTGTGCACAAGGATGCATTGGCGATGGGGAAACTGCGGGATTTGGGGTACGATTTGCTCGGCCATCCCCCATATTCTCATGATTTGGCACTATCGGACTTCTATCTGTTCCCAAACTTGAAGAAATGTCTGTCTGGGAAGCGCTTCACATAGAATGGAGACGCTGAGTGGTTCGTGGACGACTATTTTCACAACCTCCCAGACTCACACTTCCGGGAAGGAATCCTGATGTTGGAGAAGCACTGGACCAAGTGTATTGAAGTTAAGGGAGATTATGTCAAAAAATAAAATAATTTTTGAACTGAAATTCGCAGTCTTTCATTTTCAGGCCGAGAACTTTTCACCCCGCCCTCGTACGTGCCAAATATTGGTTATCATATAATAATATCGCATATTACATTAGCGAGTTACCCAGCTACTAACGGATTGATGTACCGTTGGTCGTGAAAAATCAATCGACTACAGGAGAGATAAAGTTCACTGGAATATAAAATATCATCTATGCATATATGACATTGTAACGAGGTCAATGTTAATGATCACATAGAACGTACCCCTGCAGTTCCTTTCGCTAGTTCAAATATTTTGATTGATGATGTTAAAGAAAACTATACCTGAGATCACCTAAAACCAGGGTACACACTACACAACGTATTCATATTAATATCCTGAAAGCTATGAAAATCTCATCGTAACTAAATGAAGTCAATAAATAGGTGCTACTTACCTACAAGAAGAGTCTTATTACTGTAGTCTAGAAAAGTTTACCATATAATATAAAGCATCTTGGATATAACGCAATAATACCAGGCATTCAACCCCTCTTATATGAAAAGAATAAATTTACCTCACCTAAAATATAATCTGATTCTGAGCTAACGATAAACCCTAAATTGTAGCTGTTCCAACAACTGCACGTAACCACTAATACATCTGAAAAAAAAAACTTTAAAAAATAAATTGGTTAATCGGATAGTTCATTAATACTTACCCAGATATGTCCCTTCAATATCTCCATGACCTTCTCTTAATACAACTGTTGCCTTGGCAACATTAAATGTCTCACATTTTAAGACGCGACCATAACCTGACTTCATTATTTTCAATTTCTTCATATAGATTTGTTAGATCAATGATGTTGGTTTTCCCCTTCTTATGGTTTTGACGTTTAGATTTGTCCTACTTTTTACTCTGAACGGTCGATTTGATCTTACGCGTATATTCCTCACTATCAGCTTTCTCTTCTTAATGGGATTCTATGTCAAATTTCATAGCATGAAGCTGTTCAATGTTTCCTTGAACTCTATTCAAGATCTCTGTTTCCTTTTCTGACTTAGATTGTCATTTCATTTCCTGTTTTTCTAATAACTTTAGGTACAATGATAGGTCGTCTAACTTTATAGTACAATCTCTTAAACAGTTGATTTTTTATAAGCGAAATACAAGAGATTAGAAATTTTCTGGATGCATTGTGAATTTGCAAAATTATGTTTGCCTGAAATCAATCGTCTTGTAAGGCACTTCACACAGTCTTTGAACTTATCATGATGACAAATATCTGAATATAAATTACCGTAATGAATCATGTTATTTGGATGGAATTGCATAGGTTTTTGATAATGAATGATAACTTCCTAAATTCGATGGTTCATATATTTCTTACTACCTAATTATTTATCTTATTGTATAAGTGTTGTTCATTCTCATCCTGCAGTGAATCGAATTACAACATAGATAGCCATTTAAAATGTCCCTCATTATCTTCCGTCAATTCACACATTGCTATATTAACACTCTGACAAGCCTGCTCAACACATTCTAGTGTCAATAGATCATAAACCTCAGTTTGACAAGCATACATAACACTTTTTTACCATAAGTAGGCACCCTTTATCCGGCATTCTAGAACCCGGCACGCTCTATTATCCGACACCGGCCGAGACACTCACGTTAGCCTTTCTCTTGTTGTGATCGGGCGCACTGACTGACTTATTCTTCAACATCGCGCCACTGTGCTGGGATGTATACGTCACTTTCTTTGTTATCTGCTGTTCGTCTGTGTCTCACGATCCTTGTAACCATGTTTTCGTTCGCTTAGTGTTTGTCGTCATTGTCACTGCGCACGTGAATTTATTGTTTCCTGCTTTGTAGTCGTTAAACTTCAGACATTCGATTATCCTGCATGGTGGATTGCAATATCAGTTATCCGGCATGGTAGCGATCCTGACCGTGCCGGATCAAAGAGCGTCTACTCTATATCAGAATTCTCAGTGTGTAATGCTATCTCATCTACATTGTGTTTATTACTTAAACCTACACAATCATCAAACATACAAACATCCACTAAGATTTTCAGTTTGTGTTGCCTTTACATGAACACTATTTAAGCTATGCTACTTTAACGTGAAAATTCTGCTCTGACTTCTTAAACGGATTGATCTCTTTTATCCACAGCGAAATTAAAATTATAAACTTACTCCGTACATGTCATAAAACTCTTTCTCCCCATGAGCGATATCTGCTCCTTTAATTTCATAAGCACTGTTACCATTGATAGTATAATATCTCTAATTTCTAATATACTTCACTAGATTGAACTTCTCGTCTAACTTTACGGAACTGAGTCGATCCTGCTGTCCAACTGTGTACATTAGCTGGATGAATGCAGAAGGGCTCTAATAGGAACAACCATTTAAACTTATTCTATTTCACACTCTTTGTATTACACCAACTGTAGTCTAGCCTAGTTTACCATATAAGCCATCTGAAAATAACATCATAATGCAGATTTCCATTTGGGAAAGTAGTCGTTCTATTAGCAAAAGTGATTCAATCAAATGAGTAAATATATTTTGTATTAGGGTAACTAATTTTATACATGAACACAGATACACCAAATATGATTAGTATTGTTTATTCCATACTCCATTAAATATGTGGAATAACCTTAAATGTATACATTTACCACCAAGACTTCATTTCATAAATACTAATGTTTTAAACATTTCAGTTCTATATGCTCCAAATAAAAACACCTCATCTAATTTATATTGTTAAGGAACCGATATAAAATACACATTTATTCTATATACCATGTTCAAAGCTATTCACATCAAACAATACAAAAACTTTCATATCCCTACTGCGCCTACCAAATATGTCTACAGGTGCTACATGATAAATCTAATGTTACTAAATATGTCAAGAAGTCATTTCAGGAGTAGCGAAACAGGTCCATAATAAAGATAAAGCAGTTCAATATCACTTCAGTCTATTTATGGTGCGCATTTCCAAAAGGGGAACGGACCAAGTCAATTAGTATGAATTACATAAGAATATTTACTGTAAACTTGGCTGTCTTCCTAAACGAAAGAAAGTGATTTATTGCCAATACCTTGCCTTGTAGTGTGCAGATGATTCGCTTGTAATTTGAATATTATTTTTGGCCTTTAGGCATATAATGCTCAGACTGGGATAGAGTAGGGTAAAGGATACGGGAAACCTTTACGTTGAAGGTATCATCCCGACAATTGCCTGGTTCAACTAAGGAAACCCAGGAAAAGTACATTTAAGATGGTCAGCTCCAGTGATCGAACCTTCTACCTTCAGAACGCTAACCAAATGCCAAAGCCGCTCCTAGGTTCGCTTTTAAAGTGATTAATAATGTAACTAGGGATGAAGTATGTAATAACACAACCCAGTGTAGTAACGTTCTATACTGGTCTGATCAGAGAAAGAAACAGCTCATGGATAGTCAGCTTATGGGATTCGCAAGGGAGAATATTGATAATAATTTTATAGCAGGGATTCTCAAGGGGTTTGCCTAGAATATCGGTAGTTCTGCCGCGAAAATCCAAAATTAACATTCATTGAAATAGTAAAGTAAGAGCAAGTTCAAAAGAGACATGTGTATTAAATATTTTATTGCCATTACATAATAAATAGGGTAACACTCATTGAATCACTATTTTAGAAACAACTTACTTTTGTACATTATTTCCCATGCCAGAGATTATAATGACCACTTTTCAAATGAAAGTGTACGTGTGAGCATATTGTAATGTCAGAACGTGGTGCGTGCTGCTGTTGTGGCCAAAGGTACACGACCATCACTTGATTAACAAATCAGCTAATTAGATTTTCTACTATTACCAAACTTCATACATATGTTTATTCTACTTATTTTGAAATAATGAATTCAATGATTGTCGGCAGGAAAATTTGCGCAAGCTACTTAAAAATAAAAAAAAACTAAACTATTGATGTACATTAATTTCTTTTACACATACATCAAACTTTTTTCCCTCAAAGATACAATTTCTCAAAGCACACGAAATTCGCACTGATGATACTAAGCATCACGAAGGAAATTTTGGGAGGACTCGCTAGATACTTCCAAAATGTAGACATTTGAGATGTCAGAGGATCCACTGTTAATAATGTACACTTCTCTTTCCTACACGATGTTTCTACGGTTAATTCAAGAATTGTCTTTTTCATAAATGGGTCAGAAAATGTTACAATTCATTCCAAAGCTACGACAGGGAAAGGAAGGAACTGCTGGCAAATTATAACTATCAACAATAGATATGATTTATGATTTTCTAATTTTCTTGGTAATATTTCTAATGGTAGGTTAAAAAAGAGACTGATAAATAAAGAATTAGTTAAGATGGATCACTGTTCTTATTACGATGATTGAAATAAATATAAATGCTATACTGGAAAGAATGAGTGTGTATGTAATAATAATATACAGGGTGAACCGAAAAGATGTGGAAAAACTTCGGGAGGTGATTCCTGAGACCTAAAAAAGAAAAAAAGTCCTGTGACAAATTCTCGAATTCTGCTTCGTGTAAGAGATACAGGGTTGCCAACTTGGAATCCAAAATCGACTGTTGAAAATTGTAACTGAACAGAAAGATGTGGAAAAACTTCCGGAGGTGATTCCTGAGACCAAAAAAGAAAAAAAGTCCTGTGACAAATTCTCGAATTCTGCTTCGTGTAAGAGATACAAGGTTGCCAACTTGGAAACCAAAAACAACTGTTGACAACTGCAAAAATGTTGCATCATTTTGCATCTAGAGTTGGCTGAAGATGAGGGAAAATAAAGGTTAGAGCGGTGTAGGTCAGATACCAAAATCAGCAAAGGTGGGGGTCCAGGGCAACGTGCCACTGTGCGGACTCAGGCTGGGACAGTCGATAGGGTACGTCAATCATTGATCGACGTGTGACGCTTGCATTGAAAACCATGGGGGCATTTAGAACATTAGAACATAAAATTAGAGGTAAGTAATTTATTGCTGTATTGTACGTATGTTGGCTACAAAATTATTCTCACTGAGAGCGAAACCATAGTTACTCTACAGTCTACAGACTATCATTCGTGCTCCGCGTTTCTCGCATGATTTCGCTTATCACCTGTGTGTTCGCTGTCCTTACCTTTTTTAGTCATTCCCTTAGTGAGCATTTGTCGTAGTTGCCCAGATACTCGTTATGAGCCAAACTTGCGTCCGGGGGACGTATCGTCGCGGTTATGCGAGAAAACTTTCAACTAACAGACTGGTCCTACTTATTGAGACACCTCTGTCTGCGAAACTATGAATAGTGCAGTTTGTCATGATGCTCGTATGTACAGGTTTCCTGTTTCGATGTCTGGAATCACTTTCCGCAGTTTTTCCTTATCTATAATATGTTACAATTGTCAACAGTCGTTTTTGGGTTCCACGTTGGCAACGCTGTATCTCTAACGTGAAACGGAATTAGAGAAGTTACCTACAATACTTTTTTTTTCTTGCTTTGATCTCAGGAATTACCTTCCAAAGTTTCCCCAGATTTTTCTGTTCAGTTACAATTGTCAACAGTCGATTTCGCATTTCAAGTTGGCAACCCTGTATCTCTTACACAAAGCGGAATTCGAAAATTTGCTACATGACTTATTTTCTTGTTTTGATCTCAGAAATCACCTCCCGAAGTTTTTCCACATCTTTCTGTTCAGTTACAGTTGTCAACAGTCGACTTTGGATTTCAAGTTGGCAGCCTTGTACCTCTTACACGAAGCGGAATTCTAAAATTAGCCACATTACTTATTTTCTTGTTTTGATCTTAGGAATCACCTCCCGAAGCTTTTCCTCATCTTTCGGGTTCACCCTGTATACTCAGTAAGTTATTATGTAGTAGTGCTACGATAAAAGTATATTTGTGGGAAGATCGAACGTACTCACAAAGGAATTATTAGTACTTGTGATAGGTGTAACAAGAAATAAAAATATAAATTTAACAGGTTATAATAGTAAACCAATTATCTAAAGGTAACTTATAGATTAAGAGCTACAATAGACAGTTCAGAGTTGGTATGTCGTCATTAACCTATTATTAGAAGTGGCAGCACAACATATTAAATTACTGGCGAGTGAAGATATCGCATTGCGGATATCCAACATTCTCATAGAAAGGACCACTACTAGATTTTTTCTAGTTACGTCAATGTCTAGTATATTCGAACACGATAATAGAAGTTACGCAGAGAAGGAAAACTGTTTAAGAATTTTCATTCCACCATTGAAAAATGAGGATTATAAGATGAAACTCTCCCATGCATGAGGCAGCAAAAGAGCCTATCCTGCCCCACTATGAAGAAATGTGACCTGACACATCCACATAACAGCAGAAGCGTCTACCCTACCCCACGAAAAAGCAGGATGAAAATATAAATAGCATTTCTTTTAAAGAGGGAATTCGAAACTTTGAAATCGTCGAAATACACTCAGCAAGGCAGTGAGAAAATTCAACAGATTCACCAGCAATGGAGATGACCCAGTGCTAACCCCGCAGGAGTCAGTTGAACTACTGTACCTCTCGGGTTACAAATACGAAACGCTGAGCAGAAGATATAGGAGACAAAAATGCTAGTGTATATTAAAATAAAATATGTTCATATCTCAAGACTGCATTAAAAGATACGACAGAAAAGAAAACGACGAAGAAAATGGAACTAAAGAGTCAAAGAAAAAGATAGGTGTGTAAAGCTCAAACGTTAATCCGCAAGACGAGAAACATCGAAAAGATCCACTAAGAGAAAAGTAAACTTGCCTGAGTAGCTAAAACTCTGGAAAGCAGTGTCGATAAACTAGAGTTTATCCTAGGCACTCCTAGAAGTTATAAAACACGCAGGCAAGACTCAGCGCAATTCAAAATGACTCCCATGACTCGCGTAAAGAAAACAAAATCATTAAAACTGAGAACTGACATAATCATCCGGCCAAAAGAACGGACACAAAACTACAGTGGAGTCAGCAGCCTGAGTTTTCCGTCAGTAGCATTCGTCATCTCTCAATAGAAGGAATAAGTCATAACGTGAACAACTTTATTTACTATGACTTCACGTATTCCCTAAATACCATGAAACCACAAGTGTGCATTTGGAACTTACCTAGTGCACACTCACTCCATATGCTCTGATAAAACCAAAGCCTAAAACCAATAAATTACTTAATACCAATAACACTAGAGGAAGATAATGCTTAATGGAGAGACAAGGATACCAGGGCCGAGCTTGAAATAAGGAAATACATATTCATTAAAACAGGTACACATTCCAAATTAAAACCTTAAATGAATCAATAGCCGGTAATAGACGATGATTTGTCTCCTGACGTTCAGGGCCACTGCAGTTTATAAAGCAATATTTACTGTTGATGAAGATACGGTTTAATAAAGCATGTAACTCAGAAAACGCGAACAAATTTAGATAAAAGCTAACCCACGATCACTAACTTAAAATAAAGAAAATCTATAACGATATATTTCTTTCAATATAAAACCTTGAAACCCTTGACCATGAGAAAACTTTTTTAACCAATTTGTCCCTTGCTGAAAATAACTCAAACTATATGCACAAAATTAACCTATTAAAAGCTAAGCATATAAATAAAGCAAACAAAACCCTCTGTTGAAATATTTATTTTTGTAAAAAGAAATAATAATTATTTCATAAATGTGACACATGTGCTAGAATACAATATATATATATATATAGAATTTTGATAAGTTATTAAACAGTTCTTCAGATAAGTTGTCTGTAATGCGTTAATTTAATTTCGAGGAAAGGGAACATAATGTTTAATTTCAATTCACATATATATTTTTGTTGTGCATACATTTAAAGGTAACTGACTTAATATAAGCTCAGATGAAGCCATTGAAAAATCAAAAGTTTATATTTCGAATATGTATAATTAATGGCTCTGGTTTTCAAAACTTCAACTACATATTTTGCTTAACGAGAGAAAAGAGATGAGAAGTTTCATTCACATCATTAGGTTAGTTTCGAACAGAGGACTACTCCACTTTAAGCACTTTGGCATTGCATTTAGTCAGGTTCAGTTTTACAATAAACTTTCAATACAAAAGTTATGGTAATTATTCTTTACATCTACTAAAAGATCACAATTTTGTTCTTTGATGTAAAATACTATTGTCCCAGACTTTAACACTGTCATGTAGGAAAGCCTTCCAGTTAATAATATTTCTAATATAATTCCGAAAATTAAAAAAAACGAAAACGTAAACATGCATCCACGGAGTGCAAAAGCCAAACTTACTCTGGGGATGACGGTAAGTGGGCCTTTTTAAAAATAAATAAACGCACTACTTCAGAGTGACTAAAATACATCTTCTGGAAGAAAAATAGATTCAACGACTAAATGAGAAAAACGAAAACGACAATCAAGGGAAACTTATTTCCAACATTTGGTCACCCCATGGGGCAATGTGAAGTAGCCCCGGAAAGATCCATGTTTGCCGTCAACTAACTTAGTCTTGTATTTCTGAAATATTACTTTGCACTAACACAAATACTTCAAAGTAATTTCCATACATAATTAAACGCAATAAAATCCACAAAATGAAAACGATATTTTATACGAAAGATTATTTCACGTATTGTAACTGGAATTTCAAATCTTCTCTAACCAAAGAGAAGATTTCCAGATGTCTTCCTATAACTTCGTCTTGAAGTTAGCATCAGATTGAAGGAAATCTTGCCTCAAAGAAAATTTAAATTCTTACTGTTAAACCAGTTACCCGTTACCAGAATTGGCTTTTTATGCGTGAAGTATCGAGCTGATGCTCATGACTTCTATGTGGTTGGATGACGGGATGAAGAAAGCGTATATGAAGTGAACAGGTCGCAACTTTCGCAGACCTGTATGTGCACTTGAAGTGTATAAGCAGAATTTTCTTAAGAAATAAAAACTGATGACGAAAAATAATTATTTTCTTGATGTATATATGTTCCATGAATTACAGAGAAGGAAGGACGATGGTATAAGTCAACAGACCGATGAACTTGAATCACAAAGATGTTAAGTTACTCCCTTGAAAGTATTTCTGTTGTAGTAGTTATTTCTTGAAGTGTTGAACAAAGTCCTGTTTATTTATTATTCAATTGAAGAATGCTGGTGACGGCTTCAATGAGGATTAATATAATGGCAGTAGTGTCTTGTGTTTCTTGAATTTTCGTAAATCCATCTTCAATAATTTTCATGACGGCTTCAAAGCTTAGATGTTGTACAAACGGTGTAATGTTCTGCATTATTTGAAGGAAATTCGGACTGTCTGGTAGAGAAGTAGTTTCCGGAATATTCATGGCAGCAGGATTCTGCAGTTATGGCTTGGAATTTGAAGCAGGAAGTTTTTCTTGAGATTGCTGTGTAGTAACAGGATCATTTTGACTCGCAGTGACTCCATGACGATAAGATTTGTATTTCTTACAGATGGAACATCCTTTGTAGTTGGCTGGATAGTCTTCTTTGCAGTTGACACATTTGGCAGGTGTAGTGCGGTCCTTTTTTGGGCAGTCGGTGCTCAGGTGGGTGCCGGCACACTTAACACATCTTGGGTTCATAAAACAAGTGAATTGTGTATGATTATAGCGTTGGCAGCGGTAGCATTGCAAAAGTTTATTTGGCCTATATTGTTCAATAATAATACGGTAATAACATAGATATTCTTCTTGGAAAAGCTTTTGAATATTAAAATTTCGTTGAAGAGTAACCAAAAAGAGAGGTAAGTAATTTCGATGATGCGATGATGGTTCTCTACGGTACATCTGTTTGACATCAATTACGGGATAATTCCTTTCTTGCATGTCATGGAAAATATCTTCAGTGTTTGTATCAGATGGTAACTTCCTGATTACAACTTTGTATGGCATATCTTGCTTAGGAACATCGGTGGTGAATTGGACATCAGTTTGCTGGCAGTATGCTTTTAACTTATTGTAGTCTTCCTGGGAGACTGCTTGAAAACAAATAAATTCATTTGTGTGTCGGATTTTAGGTGAGACTCTGCTAGTTGCCGAAAGGGTTCTAGTGAAATTGTATTTTTGATCTATGCCGTAAATAAAAAGAGCAGGTGGTTTGTTTGACTTGACATCTTCAGGTTCTTCAATATAATCAGACTCAAGAGTTTGAAATCGGTTTTCAATTTTGACTGTAGGTGAAGAGACATGTGTCCGCTGTTTTGCTGTTTTCTTTGGTTCAATAAAACCGGCATTATTGTCAGGTACTGCAGAAATTTCCATAGAGGAATCAGTATCGTGGGTACGGCGAATAAGAATTTATAGTTCCATAAGGAATTCAAGATAGTATCTTTCACCTGACAGGTCACTGACCCTACTGTTGCATTAATTAACTAAAACCTCATAATTTTCAAATTCAATGGTCAGTCTTAAAAATTCAACTTAAAGATTCGTCTTCTTAGTAGTAATATATCTAAAGAGACAACACACGTCTCCATCTTTCCATCAAAAAACACTATGCCGGAAGTAATTAAGACTGAAAGGCCTTCCTGTCGGTCGTGAATTATTCAGTTCTCACATTTACGCGCGTAAACAAGAAAGCAAAGTTGACAAAATTTCAAAAATTATAAAATCAATATATTATATTTATTTATTAAACTTTAATAAGAGCTTTATTCTGGCTGGAAGATTATGCCAATAATAACTCACCACAACCTGCTACTTCTAATCCAATAATGAATGATGACACTAACTACGCAATGTGATGATAAGTAACAAAAGGAAGGTACTTCGAAGTAATATTCAAAGAAAAGAGTCATTCGCCAGGAACAGCCAACAAAAGAAAAAAAAACAATAATATGCACCTTTGCTAAAAAACAAAAAGGATAAATGACTGTCAAAAGGGTAAGAACGAACTGGAGTTCAAAATAGTAATAATGTTTAGAATATAAACTGAATGTAAACAATGAAACATGGAATGGGGATCTACACCGTTACAAAGAAATCATTCAATTGAAGCGGCATTAACTTGTAAAACAATATATGACTAGCCGATGACATTCGCTGTTGATCTCAGAACAGGAGCAAGACAACCTATGGTGGAAAATTATATAGTAGAATACAGTCCAGAATATGAAATGAAAGTATCATTATATCAATCAAATGGGATTTGTTATATGAAAGTAAATGGGTGTCAAATCATTTCCCTCTCAAAACGATGTAGGTTCCATAAAATTACATGAGATCAACTATGTTACATGTAACTGTTAATTACCTATACATATATAGATATGTTTATTTTCTTCTTGATAGCATTGTGGTTGCAGAAAATACTCGCACTAAAATACACGTTCACTGGATAAGCACGTTTATATCTTCCTTTAGTATGTGTTCGACAACCTTTTGGAAACAAGGTCTTTAGCTAGAACCAAAATTTACCACATTTTGTAAATAATCTGATGTAATTCTTCTTATTATCTACTTCTGTTACATGGAGTTAAATGCACTTCATATGTTACTGTTATTACTTCAGGTGCGTGAAGTGCAACGTGTGGTGAAAAATCAAGTAGTGGTGTGAGTACAAGGACACAATGTAAAAGGAAGTGTTTGTGTTCTTGCACTCACATCACTCCGTGTATTGAACGCATTTTAAGTAATTAAATTAAAATTTGGAGTTGCTACATTCAGCGCGTGTAAAGGAAAGAGTTACTTGAGAATTATTTCAGTTACTTGAGAGAAATATTGATAGTAAATTCTGTCCAGAATACATTTCAGTAATAAGATTCGCTAAGCTACTGCAGATGTGGTTCCGAAAAGGAACTAGATGTTGTTCATATTGCATAAACCTATAAAAGGCTTACAGGAAATACTTCAGTTGTAAGTTAGGCAATGTTTACCGATATAATTGTCTTCGTCAGTACATTTTCTTAATTAACACAAGAGATAATGTAGTCTACTCATCCTTTACATATATTTAAAAATGTATGTTTATTAGCCAATCCCTCTTGCACTTTATGAATATTCAGTGTAGGTTCTTCACGTAAAAAACGAAATTAGAAGAGAAGATATTGCCCGTATTATAATGCTTGTGTATAAAATAGTAGGTTCCCTCACGATAATCATGTAAACTTCAATTTCCGATTTTTTTAAGACTCATTTTATAATTTACATCAGTACATATTGAACATTTCACCACGCTGTATTTGTACTTTATTTATTTGGACTATATATGTGAAGGGGACAGCTATCTACACTCATAAATTGTGCCGTGAGTGAAAGTATCTCCTTGAGTACGTCTTCTTGGATTTTAGTAGTTCATAAGTTTTCCACAAAAGATGAGCAAGTTTATGTGTGTCAATTATAACCCTTGTGTCGTTTTTTTAAAATAAATTATCCAATATTTCTATTGATATTAGATAATCAAGCCATCTGAGTTTCTACACCCTGAAAGCTTTTCTGTTAGCTGGTGGTGAAACTACGATGTATCTATCAGATAAACTAAGTTCATATGCTCTGAACTCGCCAGAAGGACCGATTAAGACATAACTTACTTCAAGCTCAAGTTGATCGAAGATTATCGCAGAAGGTACTTGGTGTACACAATTTCCTGTTGAACATTCGTTGATTTCAGATAATAAAGTTGATCTTGGTTGGCGCCCACCAGCGTAAGAGAGAGAATGAAAAATCCTTCTTTTCAATAGTCGCAGCGTCTAAGTAAATTGATGAACATTTTAACGTTTTACCTAACGCCATTCTCTTATTCATGTGTTGTTTTTCAACAAATGTTTCACATCATAAAATATAATTTAAAATTTTACGTGATTCGAAGATTCTGAACAGTTTCTTTAAGATAAACGTTTTTTTTTTTGGGGGGGGGGGATTAATGTAAATGATGGTATTTATGTTACGTAATACTCTCTCAAAACACAGGACAAATGACGTGAAATAGCCTTCCGTTTCATTTTTTTGTGTGTAACATAATGGTGAAATCAATAGTGTTAAGATTACATATAACCGTGAGACGGTAGTAGAAAGCTCAGGAATGTGAGACAGAAAAATTAACTACCACACTTAAGATAGTGTGTAAGTAAGAAGCTTGAGGTTACTCGTAAGTAGCATAACGTATTCGTGGCAATATAACGTCATTTGAAGTCAATTCTTTCCACAACGAAACGGTAAAGAGTAAGCCTTGATCATGTTCCAGTTTAATATAAAAAATATATTTCATGAAATTAAAATAAAATTACGAGATGCGACAAGTGCTCCTGTGAGATTACGGAAAACTATCGTATATCCTCGCATTATTCACTCTTACCTCGATTCTAGCAGTTTAATACCAGCACTTGCTCTTGCCCCGCTTGGCACTAACGAGGGGAGACGTTCTCGTAGTTGTTACCTTTATCAAGAATTTTCTGTAACATTCTCATTAATTAGAATGTCATACATATCGTTCCCACATATTCAATAAATGTTCAAGCAACAAGCATAACATTAGAACAATATTCCAATTTAAAGTAGAAGCACAAAACAATTGTGTTGCATGAACGACGTAATGTTTGTTATTATCTATCAAAGCAAATTATGAAAACAAAGACAACATTTCATTAAGTAAGCGACATGTTAAATAGCCAGTATTGATCTAGGTGGGGGCTCATCGAATGTGCGCAGTGAAGGACTTAATACATGGGAATATTATATAGACTGGCAACATTTGGCAAAACAACATAATTAGAAATTTGTGTAACCTTTAATTTTCCTCTACCAAAATCTTTTCAAGCGCACTTACTAACATAAATCTCACAATTTGTTCAAGGGTACAACGAACAGCATTTTGTATGAAATAGAAATCAATGGAAAGAAGGTGCAACAATACTTGAAAAAACATGTCGAACCACGACACCTTACACCTATTAAGGACGCATTGTAACATAACCTTAATTAGTATTAATTTGTAAAATATTATATTAAATTAAGATATGACTACACTCGAAAACTGGTCCGTCAATATTTATATCACTCAATAAAATAATGGATTATATTTTAATAGGCAAGAACTTGATTTTGCTTACCCCAACCAAGTGTGATGTGCTCTTACAAGATGAACGCGTGTTGATTGACAAGTAAAAGAACATCCACAATCCGATCCCTTGAAAGCTATGGCCAAAAAATCTGAAATAAAAGAAGCAAATACAATATGCTAAAATATATGTTTTGAAGTTATATTGGCATGAGCTATTTATCATATTTAAGCAAGAATACTATCAGTATGGAATATGAAAATATAAATTTCATAACAGCAGTAAGAACTATTCGCTATTAGATTCATTGGTTCATTTGTACCAATACGATAGTTTTCATCATGAACTTATTTATCTCCAGGATTCCTACTAATATTCTGATAATGACTAGTGTGTGCCCTCAGCGTCTTTCGATCGCTTTCTCGAACACGATAAAATACGCATAGGCTTTGTTTGTTCCCCATCCAAGTTACATGTCCTGCCAATTTTAGCTGTAATAATTTCGTTATTTTTACAATGCCGTATACATTATTTAGCCTGTTGTACACTGCATTATTCATCCTTCTTAATTCTTTGAAAAAGTTGCCTGTTTTGGCAAGTATATTTATTTCCAAACTCCAGGTGCATCGCTCACAATACTTTTCATCACCTATAGTAATGTACCAAATTTCGCAACTATAAAGCGTTAGAGGTAGAACAACTGTTTTATATTTTCAACTACCTAATATGTATGCCGAGACCAGAAGCTTCTGGGCTGAATTGAAACACACATTGACCGATTTTAAGTGGCTTTTTGATACTTCCATAACTAATAGTATTTAAACATATATTTTCTCAAAAACTTTCTCCTAAACACATTTCTCACCTCTGCAAAAAAAAAAAACTGTAGCAATTAAAACTTTGCAATTCTCAATTATTTACATATTCAGACTCCTAACACTATACTCTATCTAGCAATAAAACTATCGTAACCGTACCTCTTCTACAAGCACGAGACAGCGCCATTATCAACAAGTTTGCAACCCGAGTCAATATATGTATCCGTCGTAAATACTGGCACTATTGTATATTAAAACAATCACATAAAAATAATGACGCTGTTCATAAAGAAATAACTGAAATGTAGCTCTGGAAAGCAGTGTTCTGTTACCATTCTTTCTTATTTTTCAATATCACTTACATTTTCAATTTCAGCTTTTCTAAGTTTAACATTTCAGTTGTTACTGTATTATTGGCGGGTTGCGATATATATGTTTCTTTCATCCTTTGTATTTGTCTTCTTTACAATACATTTTGTGTTTCCTACGTTTACCTGCAGACTTTTTATCTCATGTTTCGAGGTGTACGTTAGTACGTCTTTATGTTGCATCTATAACGTCGCAATTTATCATCCTATGTACCATATTGAATTTACATAATTAATTAACCCAGCCAACATCTTAAAGAAACTAAATCAACTATGACATTTACTTATTGCAATTAGGAACAATTTTAATTTTAACGACTGAAGCTCTTCTTCTCCTCACATAGTTAGAAGAATATTTTGTAGTACCATTACAGATTGAACGTAATACCATTTAGAATGCCAATTGCACTTGAAGCGTTTAGATCAAAAGCAATCCAACCAACAAACCCGAATATTTCTAACTAAATGGATCGCAAACTTCTTAAGGATGCACTTACTATTTACTCTGAAATTTTTTTAACATAACACATGACTTACTTAAAATAATACAAGGCTAATTGTATGGGTGGAACTTTGTATAATTAAACATTATTCAGTATCCCAAACGTAATGGTTCACTTTAATGGAGGTCACTATTTACATCAAAACAAGAAAACATTATTTCAAAAACTTTCGAAGCCAGTGCATGTATCAGTAAAAGTGTTTGAAATGTACACCCTCCAATCAGATCTCGAAATAAGTGCTGCATCCCAAATTCATGTTTTGGTGTTCAACATTGTTCTGTATTTAATTCAACGTATGTTTTATTGTTTGGTATTATCAACATTTCTATTAGCGAGCACTTTGTAATAACAAGTACAATGCTTACTACGGAATTTTGTGTTCTGTTGTAGTTAGTTACTTTGTGTTCAGTGTATATGATTTGGTTACATATTAGCTTAAAACATATATTTTCCTTGTTTAAGTATTTTAGTTTTTTCGCTTTACAGTACTCTGCCAAATGATAATGGAATCCATGCACTTCCCCTTCCATTCTATTGTGACATCAGAAAAACAAATATCTTCTTTTACGGAAATTTTTCATTCTTCCCCCTCTTTCTTGTAACTATACATCAACAAAATGGTTTGTGAATTGAGAGTAATGTTTCTTCAATGCAAACAAAATAATATATATTGTTGTGATCCGGTGAATAACTTGCATATTGACGAATATTTTCTCCTTGTAGCAAGTACATGTGGGATATACATTATCCCGTGCGCGTCTCATATATCTGGTGACAATGTTTGTGTTTATTTTAATTCTGAAACTAAACTTCCATATGTTTTCAAATGCTTTGGAATCGTCGTTGTTCGCATTAATTTCTCTTCACTGATTTGTACACTGATACACGAATGGTGTTACCTAACTCAATACCCGATATAAGAAGTAAATTATTACTTAAAGCATTACAACTGAATGTATAACTGTAAGTCCAATTCATTTTCTCACATTGGTACACAGCTTTCCCAATTCCATCATATGAAGCCGGTTGGACTTACAGTATATATGCTTAAATTTAAATCTGAAAAGTTGCCTTAATATTTTCCCAAATCATATATACTCACAAATTGCACCATCTACATTTCCTGTGAGGATTGAAAGTGCTATGGATGTAATAAAATTGAACATATATCCAATGTTTCCCCCCAAAAAATCTGGCTCCTAAAACGATTTTAATATGTTTCAACGTTTTAAGAAACACCCCCTTTTCAAATTCGTTCTGAAATTTGAGCATATTTCTGCTATACGTTTTAAAACTTTTCAATTTCATTTTTTTCTACGCACTTTGCCTACAACAGATTGTGACATCCCAAAGAATAAAAATAAAATTGCCTTACACGACCTTGGTTTCACAGACTGTCTGCATCACCTGTTACGAAACAACAGGAATCAATATATTGTAATACAATATACTCACATTCGCAACAAGATTAAACCACATGCTATTTGTAATACGACTACCAACTACTATCAAAATGAGCGTATATCAAGGCGATGGAGTTGATAAGTGCAAATTCCTTACTATTGTTGCACCTGCATATTCTATATGCCTTCATGTCACCATCTCCAAATCGACGTCTCCAAACCAAACATTACATCATTGTCTCAATGTCTTAAAACGGAAACTGATAATAAAGCAAGCATTGTAATCATTGAACGTAAAATATAATTGTTTTTAACCGATTCATTTATAGATTCACATTTACATCAAATGGAGTGCTTTTTATTCTCTCTGCTGATCTTTAGCAAGATGTTACTCATTGTACGTAATCTTATCTCCAAAGTGTCTCAACAGAAGCAAAAGAGTGTTAACAAAATTATATATTGTTAAAGTGTATACTAGCAATATTAATACTCCAGAAACCCTCTTCTGACCTTTCGGAGACTAGCTGGTGGAAGCTGAAAATAATTGAAACAAAGTATTCAGCGTATTGTTAAGACCATTAAAGATCAGTCTGCAACGTAGAATTCTTCTGGCTTTTTGCTAGTTTATTTTAATTTTGTGCAATTTTCAGTCATGGTCATTGTTTTAAGTGTTCATAGTTTTTACAACTTTACATGAACAAATTTCATTTTGTTTATATCTAACAAAATTGTGTGTTCATTTTTTTGCAAGAGACTAATGAAAAATGAGCTGGACATTTTTCAGTTCTTAAAAAGATCCAACTCTACACAATATTACTACACGTAAATTTAACGTTAATGATATTATTCTTCATGAAACTTTTCTATCTTCAGGGAATATCTTTACTGATGTGGTTCCAATTATTGGAGGTTTATAGTTTGTAAATCTGTCTAATGGTGTAGATAAGTATTTATAGTGAATACATGTAGGGCGCAAAGTTAAATTCAAGGCATCATATTAGCACAAATTTTAGTCCTCGTTCTTCTTACAAATGGACATATTAATTCTTTCCTTATACATGGTAATTGCATTTTTGCTCTTTCTTTGACCGCAAACTGTAGCAAAACTGAAAATCATTACAACATTCTCTCTCTAATCGTTGTAGGCGATGGCTTCTCACATTTATGGTGTTCGAATTATTCAATTTCGATTCATTTTAATTATAGAGGAGTTAATAATAATAGCCTTTGCAGAAGACTGGATCGCATTTATTCCACTAGGTGTCATTTAAGAATATTACACATTCAGAACATACTACATCATTTGCGAATATGAAGCAATAATTATTTTTTTGTGCTATGGTTAACCCTAGATTACAAAAGCGTCATCTGACAGACTCGCGACTAGTGCTGGTGTCTTCCCCACACCTCTTCTATTAGGTCTACATCTTTCATACTCCGTGTACCTGCAGTGCGTGGATAGGCAATGCATTGCCTTCCAACTCGCTTCCTTTCTGCGTAATTTTTAATTCACGTCCTCTAGTTGACTAAGGCCTTGTGTTAACGTTACTTCCAACGTTGCTTATGAAGCACAGTGGACACATTAGATTACAAAGCCATCGTCTGACAGACTTCACGACTAGTGCTGAAGCCATGTATGGGGACATCAGGCCAGTATCTGATGTGAGTGGTAAGTCAACTAGATATTTAATTGAGAACTTTGTAAAGGTTGCTTTAAAGCTTATGTCATATGCTAAATTAAAGAAATGTGTTTTTCGTTTCTTCCTAAAGTAGTCTGTAAGACAACATCTTTCCAATAACGTTTGCTACTGACCGCCTTTTTAATCTAGGGTTAAATTTCCATATTAGCTCTTTGACAAATATATTTTATTTAATGCTAATTTTTGTATTAGTTTGTATGTCTTGTTTGCATACAAAAACAATTAGGGAGTACATCTTGGATATCATGCACCTTGGCAAAATTTCAAATCAGATATGAAAGACTGCTCAGTCTTGATTCGGCGAAAGTCAGGGTAAATAAAATTTGCTTATAATATGTATTTTGGAGACTAATAGGAAATCTATAATGAATCATCTCTATTAGCCTTCGCTTTTTGCGTATATTAATACAGAGCAAATGCAAATTTGTTGACATGTAAGGAACGTTTTCTAAAATAATTAGTCATTCTCAGAAAGGAGCGTAATTGGGTGATATTTTCCGGTCAGGGGCATTATAAAATCCCTTGTTTATGTTTTAGCATTGGCGTATATACGTTTGCTGATATATCATGCCTTAAATACTCAATCTCAATTTTCTAAAATAATAGCAATTGGCACTGTCAACTTTGAAATTCAAAAAATGAAATTTTCGGAGCACGGCCATGCCTTATCGAAATAATCCTGAATATTCCAACCTTCTATTTGCACGTCATCCAAATACGCTTGTGCGTATTCAAAATCACTTAATGCGTTATCTATAAATTCTTGAAAATTTTAGGAACTTGTTGATAGCCCGAAGAGTGAATGTTTCCTTTTATATAATCCCCACGATGTATTTATTGTCATTAGTTTGCTTGACTCTTCATCAAAGTATCTGTTGATAGGTCTCATTGAGATCGAAACCATAAACGTTGTTGCGTCTTGTAGTTTACGCAAAATATCTTCAAGAACTGACACTGGAGAAAACATTCTTTCGGGACATTTATTAACTGTGAATTTATATTCGGCTGAAATACGTATATCACTCGACATTTTGGAACCACTATTATTGGAGTAACCTATGTTTTAAAGTAATGGATTCCAGAATTTGCTTTGCTTTTAATTTATCTAAAGCAGCTCTATATTTAGCTTCCAATCTATATGGTATGCGATAGATTTTCTTTAATACAGGAACAGCATCATTAACTAATTGAAAATTTACTTTATATTTATTAAATTGTGTCTGTATCTCAGCTTAAAATACCCCTTCGAAATACTTAGCAATATGTTGTGTAATACAGCCGCTTCATTCTCTATCTGAGAATTTACTGTTACTATATTTGTAGGCTATAACATACAAAAATTCTGGCCAGAAACAATTTATGCCTGGCCAGAAACAATTTATGCCTGGTTGACCAATATAACATATTTTAATTTATTTGTCAAATCAAAAATTACAGCGTTGCTTGCTGATTATCGTGCTTATGATGTAATATAATTGAATTTCGAATTCCCAGTGTTCTCATCAGCCGTGCGCAACTAATGATGAGCTTGTTGTACGGTAAATGTGTTGTTTGTCATGTGATTATCAACTCTCTTCTGATATTACATTAGCGCACGCTCCACAATCTATTCCAATCAGAATCTTATGGTCATTAACCATTATACAACTTAAACAAGGTAAAACATCTTCGTTAGTAACTGTTACTTCGCCTGGAATATTATATTGATTAATACTGTTTTTCGCGTTCTTGCGCCTAAGTAACTTGGATCTTTTATCTATTATCTTTTCAATGGCACAATTCATTTTTTAGTTTGCTTAAACCATTTAATTTGACCTTTGCACTCATATTTAAAACGCTTGAACATGGTTCCTACCATGATATCAAAAAGTTGACTGCATCAAATAGCTCGCATAAATTCAAGTGCAGTTTTCCCGTTTGTCACAATCATAATTGTCTTCATCTCTCGGAATGTACACTTTTTACAAATAAATATAACTTAAGATGCTTGTACTTTATTTTCGCTGTACAGACTCAACTATATTAGATAGTCGAATATTAGATTGGTTCGAAGACAATAATAAATTTAATATAATCCCACAAATAAATTAACTTAACTAAATGAAATGTCAAACATACATTTGCTTCCAAATTGAATTGTATTCTCCGTACCATCATGGTAAACAATATTTTCACTGCAAAGCGCAGATCGGCAATTCAAAATATCAATGTTTACATTATTGAGCATCTTGTTATATCTTACAAATCATTTACTTGACATATTACAATAGGCATATTTGGCCAATACTTGTGAGCATTATTCCTTAATAGTCCGTCCGTTGTAGAATGATAGGTATGCTTAACCTAAAATGTCCGCTCAGGTGACGACTTTCAAATAATCCAATGATTCGCAAATCATCATGATATTGCAATAATCAAAATAGTAAACTTCTAACCTTGGTAATTCCAGGCTTCACCAACATTTTGATTCAAAACTTGAATCACTAAATTTTCTAATTAATTTATTAGTTATATCTCTGCCAAAATGGAGGATCGCTTAGCAAGGTTTCTTGGCGACAGCATGAAAGAGGAGCATTTTAATTCGGCGCGAGGTGGCAAAGTTCATGATGCTCGAGACTTAGGGTTGGTGGCGGTGGGCGTGTTGTGTTCTAAGAATGAACTACACTTATGGCTTGAAGGTTATGAACCTTGTAGCTACCTGTAAAGTTCCAGCAGTTCTTCTGACATGCTGTCGCCAAGGAACGTGGCTTGTCCATCCTCCATTTCAATTATGTTTAGGGTTGACAAACTTTGCTCTACTTTCTATGCATCTGGTGCTTTGCTCGAATTTCACAGCTCTGCATACGTGTATAACGCAAGTATACTCGCTACGCTTCGCTGGGGGCGCTGGTCGCAGATTCACGTGGCGAGGTAGCTCCGAACGTGGGGAAGTTTCGGGAGCTGTGCTCCTATCGTATCAAGATTCGGAGAAGTGCGCTCCAAATGGTGAAAATATGCCCCATACCCTGAGGCCTGCACCCCCATAGCAGCGGTTTGCTGCATTTATTGAAACCTACTCGTGATGGTATTTTTTCATGCCATTTTTCGTTTCCCTGGCTTGAGTGGGTTGGAAAATCCTTTTCGGGCGGTGATTTTTGATTAAAGATGGTGACCATGTAACGTTGTTGTAACCTACCCGTGTTGTTACACGTTCATACCAAATTTCATTTTCATACTTCTAAAGGTGTGGAAAATGTTTTGGTTGCGTTCATTTTAGAATCCACTTTTCAAAACGTAATATGTTCCAAAACTACTCTTGGTAATACATCTTTATGCGAATTTTCGTATATCTACCTCAAACGGTATGGAAAATAGAGCTTGTGAGGTCCGAAATTTTGGGTCTAAAATAGCGTCTTTGGATACATTTTGTAATATCCTCTTAAGCTACTAGTGATGATGTACCCTCCTACCAAATTTCGTTTTTTCTAGCTCCATCTCTGAAATTTCATGTTTCTAGTTTATTGATAACGTCCTAAACAATATGGAGAGTGAGTGAGAGAATGAATCATGAGAATAAAATAAGCAGATTTCAGGGGTTCACAACTAAAATATGCTTCAAGCTACGTACATGAAATTGTGCACTCCTGCACATATTTGCCATTTCCCTCTAAGTTCGAGAGCTCATATTCGTTCCTATCTTTTACTCGTTTTTGTGACGCAGAACTAGGCTACATCAGTTACCGTGAATGTTGATTTGCGAAAGTGAATTCGCAATTCAGGATTAACTTAGCAGTTAGCCAAATTAAAATTATTAAATCCGTTGCTATAAACCTATTACGTTCTGAATTTTATTTAAAAATATGGTCATCCTTAGGACCATAATATTCTTAAGCTGTTAATTATTCATTTCAGAAAGGAATTATCCTTATATCTACGAGATGTTTGGTAATTGTACTGTTTCCAAAAAACTTTAGAAGACTGGATTAGGCAAAGTACATACCCATACCGCTTCTTAGAACATTCTGGGAAACGTACTACCTAATTTTTCATTTACGGTACTTTCTGTTTCACTTTGTTCAGCCCAAAAGTATGCTGTTCCAGACAATTTCATATATAGCAATCTTCATCTTATTTGTAAATGTTATGCGAACAAGCATAATTTAAGGTGTAGTGTCATAATGTGTGGAGCATTTTGATCATGAGAATTCCATTTTCTTCGTGAATCATGAACTTATACGCCATTTTTTCTATTATATTCAGACTTCGTAAATATGGGTTTCCATATGATTTTCGAAACTATTTTTCTATATTATATAATAACACTGTGCAATACGGATTTTGTTTCCAGAGAGATAGTGGCTGTTCCTAAACGTTTTCGTCTGCTGAATTCAAAAATATAATTTGTTTTTCTGTACCAGCATTTAATTTTGAATAAATAAATAAAACGAATACTGATTAGAAAAAGGGGGCAATTTCAGACATATTGGGGCACTACCCTATGTGGAATTTGGACAATTGGAGTGTAGAGACGGAGTTATGTGCTGTCAGAGATGCTTCAGCTAGCCAATGTGTTATTCCATGCTGGAAATAAAGCAGAAGTAACTTTGTTAAAAATCATTATAAAACATACACATTTGGTACACTTCGCACTCACTATTAGCGTAAGAATATCCAGTTTCTATCTCGGGACCTCTCAGTTGAAATGGACAGCTAATTTTTTGCGTATGGCCTTTCAGTATGATCTTGAGTTTCTTAGCGAATTGTCAAGGTAGTTTTCTTTATTATGTTATTGACGGTTTTCTTTTAAGATTGATAGAGACAAAATTTGGGGTCCACAGTTGTGCTTTAAGTCATGTGCTGATAATCTTAGAGATTGGTTGAGGGGCACCCTTACCTCAATGCCATTCGATCTACAAACAATTTAGCGTTGCTCATACAAGTCACTGTTATATGCATGTAACATTATCAGTACATTTCTTCCATTTTTATTTCACATTTTTGGCTTGCCTCTTTCTTAAAATCTAAGCTTGATAGAAAGAAAGGGATTTAACTGCAGTGATCAGTCACACTGATACTATGATACTTGCATCAAATTTCTCAGGAAAGAATTAAAAGTTAAACATTTGATGGACAGTGAATTGCACCTAAAGTTTGATACGTGATGAATCATATTTGATAGTTCCTTTTCCAATTGTAAACCCGTTAATTAGGGGATCCATACATTCTCCCACACTTCTCAGCCATTAAATTTGTTAACTGGTGACGTGGATTTTTGCAACGCTACTGAATTTGTGAGGTCTGACAAACCAAGATATTATTTATATCTTGGAAATGCATACTTGCAAAGCAGGACTCTTGGCCATCATGATATTTTCCACGATAAACTCATGTTCGAAGTGTATCATGGGAAATATTATGATGACTATTTATTTACACTGAATACACAATACTAAATTTCAACTAAAGTATTTTAGAAAGCATACAAATCTCTATACCAGCAATATCTTTATTATCAATTAACATTGTGTAGATATTTTGACGAAAGGACACAATTCACAGAATTTGAAACCAAATGGGAGTTCAAAAATTGACAGCATGATGGTAATAAGTTGTATCTACGATATGCTAAATGCCAGTGAAACGCAACAAAATGAAGTTCCTCAATCAGCAAAGAAGAAAATACTACATTTTCTGCAAATCGGGGTTCGGCATTGGAAATAGGTGCTTTTAGTCCTTCGATTGTTTCCTCTGACACTTGGCAAAACGAACTACCTTGCCGAGCTTATTGGAATGTCCAACAGATATATATGTTTTCGAAAAGCGATAGTGAGACATATACAATAGCCTTTTTCAGAGGTTGTTTGGAGTCTTGCATTCAAGTATAGTAGTTTTAGATCTTGGACCAGAGATTTGATGAAATATAACGTACTTTGCAGCCGATACTCAGGGACTGATGCAAATATTGTATAGCTGTTTAATAAATGTGTTTAAGCAAAACATAAATCTATATTCTAAGGAGCTTGCTCCTCTGTATCATCCCAGGAAAATGGAAGAATATGACGTTTTGTTCAGATGGTTTTCTTTGTTTTCTTTCTACAAATGGCAACTTATAACGGTTTATTTTTCAAGTACCTTTCCTTAGATGCAATCTCGATTTTCTGGGATGATGACTCTTCATCTTTACTTGTTTGTAATTATACTGCACTGGGCACCTTGGGCTTAAATTTAACCATATCATTCATCGCTAGATTCAGTATTGTAGTACAGTATTGTTGTAGTACATACTAATACTTATTTAGTATTGTTATTGTTTAATTGGTTTTGTACTTTTATTTTCGTTGAATGTTTTTATTCTTTTGTTTTCCGTTTATTCTGATTTTTGTAGTCTAATTCAGATTTAATAAATAAATAGTAATAAAATGGGTCAGGCATTGGACTAGTGATTCACTGGTCCCGCGTACGGTACTCCTTTAGTTATTTTGTTTTAAAGAGAAACACCTTTTTACTTTGTTTTTTTCATATAATCTCTGGTTTTGTGATTATACTTTTTTTCTTCCTTTTAGGTGATGAAAACAATACGCACTTTAAGCATTTCATAAAACTCACAGACATAGGTTAGACAAAGTCAGGTTAAGTATGTTTTTCTTCTTAATACACAATGAAAACATTTATTGCGTAAAATTGTTGCAACATATATAAACTTTTAAAACATTATTGTAACGGAATTATTCATTCTACTACTGTATTCGTTAGCGATAATATTGTGACGACATGATTGTCCCTCTCCGAAGGTCCAGAAATTCTGCCAGAACCCAAAAATTGGTAGTTCTGAAGCATTATTTTTTTAAGATAAAAATAAATAGAAAATCTAGAATTCTATTTGCATCTTCTCAATTTTCTGGTTAATACTCCCCAAATAAAAAAAATCTGGCAGAATTACTGTACGTGTGTGTGTGTGTGTACGCGTACGTTGCATGGTTGAACACAGACAAGAATAAACCAGGCCGGGTGACCGTGCCGTCTGCGGCGGTAGGTCAACGGCTCGAAGGTCCCGGGTTCGAATCCCGGAAGGGGCATGCGTGTGGATTTTAATAGCAAAGAGGCGAATCGTGATGGGCCGAAGTCCAAAGTTACTAGACTGAATTATATAAAAATAAAGATTGCTACAAAAAAAAACAAGAATACATTTCAGACAAACTGATAGGACTAGAAATAAAATCTACTGGATCTAAAAAATACTGCGCCCCAGGCGGGCACACTCATTTGTTTTGTCGCTCTGCCCTCTGATAAATCTAACTCATTTGTAACGAAAAATCTTAACCTAAATCATCCCAACATGTTTCGCATAGGGGCAAATACTCCTTTGCGTTCCTCCGGATCTGGATCTCCGATTTACCCACTCTCTTCTTACGTTTAATAAGGCACTTATCAATAATTGCATTTTACGAACGGACCACAGGCTTTCGATGGGGATCTACTGTGTGTCTGGGTCACGGTGTACATACAGAATGTTTACGAACTACATCGACAAACCTCTTGAAGTTATTCCTCACATCAAAACCAAACGAACTTTCATCGGACAAATTGTAGAAATGTGCATAAATTTAGATCTACATGCGGCCGAAAGCATAGGAAAATTAACTTGAGAATTTTATGTTTTATGTAAGCTGATGCGGCATAGTATTGTGAAAATCTAGAATTGGGCACGCTAGGAGGAGATTTCGGAATATTTCTAAAGATGACGCATGTCAAATGAGCATGAATTAAACGACTTCTCGTGTGAGTAAAGATCACATAGTCATTCATAGCATATAATTGGGCAATGATATTCAATGTCTTTGATAACAAATTAGAAACCGTTTGGTGAAATTATACAATTCTTACTCCTACTTGTAATGCAACCACAACTGAAAAAAAAACAAACAACGTTCGGTATATGGAATCTACTTGAGATATCGACTTGGCGCAAACGAATTATTATTTCCTGGTCAACACCGTCCCCTGATCCTCATTTCGACCCGCCTTTAATTCAAAAAAAATCTGGGAATATCCTTATTCCTTTGGGGAGTCCCTTGCGCGCCAATTGCGGAAGTTTAAAATATGTATTTTTGGATAGTGTAGACTTAAAGTCTTTGACGGTACCATGCCTCCTCAGCTCTAGTGTTCGTGTGATAGAAATATGAAGCTGTAAAGTTCGTTTTTATACGTTTTCGGCAGCCTGTTGCTCCGAAACTATGCAAATTTCGAAAAATTGTAAAAGGAATCTCTTCTTGTTTTGATGTGAGGAATATACACCTCTATAAGTTCGGCGGTGTAGTTCATAAACATCGTATTTATAATCACGCGTAAAATATAACAATTCAGAACCAAACTGTATTACGCTTCCCCTCCCCTCGTACTCACCGCTTTATACTTTCCTGATTTAATCATGTTTTGATATACTGTTTCATCTCCGTGAAATCATTATATTATATTTTTCCTTCATTTTCTTTTCGAGTTTTCTATCTTACGTCTTACCACATACAAATATGCATATGTTTTTCCATAAGTTTGACGAAGGCAATAAATCTAGCATTGTTTTTTTAATTCTACAGGAAAAAATACAATACCTGTAAACTGTCTGACTAGTATGCAAGGATCAGAAGATCCTTCTGAATATTCAGCAAATATATTGTTTCCTTTGAATAAATAATACACATATTATATAGATTTTCTTAATTTCCCACTAAACAGATCTTTGGATTTGTGTCCTTTTTCAAACTGCCGATTCAATTCTTCAGTGACATCTTTATATTATCTATTCATTTTAGTAAGTTAGTCATTGAGCAAAATGTAATACGTATACACATATTACCTTTCTTCCAAGCAGACCTTAAAATTTGCCCTAGTGCTGCAAGAATTGTTTTATTGAAGTTCCAAGTTTCCGTTCGCAATTATATCGTTCTTTGAAAATCTCGGTAGATGTGTCAAATATGTGATGTTTATTCTATGGGATAATTTCTACTTCAATCCTCTTGTCATCTTCGAATATACATGATGGTGTCCTATACATCCACAAAGTATTTTTAATCATTTAATATTCACGTTCCCAATCACTAACTAGTTTTGGACATTTTTGTTCATTCTTAATTTCATGCATTCCGAATGCTGTTTTCTCTCTCGACATTTTTCGGTATTTTTTCTGGGAATAAACCTTAGGTTTGTTTAGCTAATTATTTTTGCTCTCTGTAAACATGGGATCGGAATCCGTAAAGGTATATATCTAAAACATTTCCAACTTTTCGTCTATATTTTTGTTCCTAACTAAGACAGAAATGTATTAATTTATATTCTTTTTAGCAGTGCCAAGGTCATATGGATACATTTTGTTGTATACGGTATTTATAATGTTTAATATCAACTTATTTATGATATAATTTCAAGAGTATAAGGAAAGACGGCAGGGCGACAGAGAACGGTAGTTTTCGCAATACATATGTTAAAGTATACTTCTCAAATTTACTCATATGTATTTGATCCTCTGCTAACCACTATACCTTGTGGATTATTAACGCTTCTGGATTGGACTTCCCTAATAATTAGCTGTCATTGTGTAGCACTTGTTAGTTGCTCAAACTCAAATATTTAATGGCATCCTCATTTTTCCGTTTAAGGTTCAGTTTCTTTCTCTTTAGGGTATTGCAAGTGATGTAAGTCTTAGACATCGGAATATGTTGGTACCAGTTCAGTAGTTTGCACACAGAACAGTCTTTCTCTCACAAACAATACGATAAAATTGTACACAGTTACAAACTTAAAATTTGCCATCCTATTCCCCTGAAGGTTGCTATTTTGGAATTACACCATCCGGCAGGCAAACTCGCTTCTGTATATGCACACTATTTTGTAAACAGTATCCTGACACCCCGCGAACTGTGTGCTTATCATAGAAGGCGACATAGTACTCCCATCTACCTCGTGGAATACGTGACCAGCCATCTCAGCAATCACGAAAAACAGCGAGACAGCAGAAAGGGACGGTCTAACGAACTCACGGACATTCAATACTGCCATGTGATTAGCTAATACTTGCGTAAGATAGTTGGTTGTTAGTGTTCACCGTACTCAACATCTCTAGGCTTACTCTACTGTATACGTTATTACAGTGAATTTGAAACGTGGGAAGGAGTGCACAATCAGAGAACCTAGTGAACTTTGTAGACCGACCTCCCATGTTGGCCTTTAGAGATCGTTGAGTGTTGAAAAGAACGTTCAGCATGATCGTCAATAATCAAGGATCAGAAAACACAGGAAGTACAAACTGTATGAAACTCTACTTCAAGCATTTGTCAGTTTAGCACGAGGTGCAGATACTTGATTCACATGGTCAATCAGCTGCCTGAAACCCTCACATCTCACAGGAAATTACCAAAAGGCTCCCTTCGTGGGGAAAGGATCGTTAACACTGGACTTTTGAAAAGCGGAAAACCGGTGGATGGAATAATAAATCAGGGTATACAATGTGGCGATCCGATTATAGGATGTAGATAGGAAAAATACCTGGTGAAGCATATATAGCATACTCTGTATTTCCGACTGTGAAACTCAAATGTGGTAGGGATAGATTTTGGTCATTTTATTCTGGAGTGTATTTGACCCACTTCTTGCTTTACGTAACAATGTCACGGGAAGAAGGTTACGTTGAAACTTAAAGCGCCTTCAGGCGGTCTACCGTCGAAGAGTAGTTCGGAAATATCCGTTGTGTTTTCCTATATGACCTAATAACCTTCCATATTGCATGTATTCTAGGGAAGTTAATTGATAACAATAACGTCTCCCTAATGGATTGGGCAGCGTTCTGATTTGATTCTCATAAAACATCTCTGGAGTGTTTTGAAACAGCGAATTTGTGCAAGACCCCATCTAAACACTTCCATTCATCTTCTCATTTCGGTGCTGAACGAATAAAGAGCAGTCTCCCCCCAGAAAATCTTCCGCCACCTGATGGAAAGTATGCATGTGAGAGTGTAAGCTGTCACCAAGGTTAAGGTTGGACCAACCGCGTATTGACTTGAAATATAGAGATCCAAACTTGCACTTTATCTTCAACTTGGTGTCCGCATACCTTTGATCGCATAATATATATACAGATTATTCCATAATGATGGCTCACATTTTCATTAGAGATTTCTTTGACTGTAATAATCACGTGGACAAGAAGTTTTGAATATCCAATGGTTATTAAAACGTGATAACTATACTCCAACATATCACAATTTAAATTGCGTCCCATTATTATCGGACACCCTATATATATATTGTACATTTATATATTGTTACTGAGTTTGTTTTCAATGACGGGCTCAAATTACGTTTATTCATTTGTTATAGAAATGATCTGTGACATAAAATGAACACGTATTGTACATTTTATGAGCACTCGGTTCTACTTACGTTATGTTATCAATGGAGATTGGTAACTGTATTAAACTTACATCTACCGAATTTAGATAAACTGAGTTTGGCAGCTAAAGGGAAACGCTTTGTAATTTGTATTGAGAACAATACGAAATAAGGTCGGAGTATTGTTGGTGTTTTAAAGAGAGGTTCGATTAGGATTGAACGGAAATACGAAAGTTATGAGCACACAATGTATGTTCGTTAAGCTAACTTAAACACATACCTGCGCTATTGTGAGCGAATCCGCTGTCCTACGTTTAAACCTGGTTCTAATCATGGACGGAGCAAAAGCTGAGAATGCCACAAGATTGAAGAATCAGGTTCCCTTCCATCTTCCTTATGTTTTTTAGCTGGTCTCGAACTTGATTCTCCTCTATTATCCTCTAACAAATAGCGATTTGTCTCTTAAAATAGACCAACTTGTCTCATTTGGATAGAGGAGAAAAACGAGGGGAATCATCGTGGCTTCTTCTCTTCTCGGTTGCTCCCTTGCTAAAATCAAACGCGCCACTCATAACATGCGCTGTCATAATTATCGCAAGTCCAGCCAATCACAGATGGTTGGGCTCTTAGCGTTCTTAATCATGGGACAGAAGTAATGATGCAAAATCTAATAAATCAGTGACAGATTGACGGTGTGGCTGACATTGATATAAGTCCATAAAGCACACTTTTACAAGAGAGCAGATTGAAAGTT
This sequence comes from Lepisma saccharinum, assembly GCA_022664845.1. NCBI lineage: Eukaryota > Metazoa > Arthropoda > Insecta > Zygentoma > Lepismatidae > Lepisma > Lepisma saccharinum. Next base: position 42,239 of record JAGDQP010013863.1, read on the forward strand.
TAAACACCTCGATCATTCCGTGTAGAGAAATACGTTTAAACGAATTATATGACCAAACTACATAACTAGTACCCACGCCGCTTGCTTGCTGATATTATAGATCTAGTTGTCTAGTTTTCGAATATATTGTTAGCCCATTTTACGAAGTTTTGGACTCACATCACTTGTCAGGCAATCCGCCCAAATGTTATCTGACACCTATTGATCACATGTAGCTGTTAACCATTCTCTGCTATTTGATATATGACCACATGTAGCTTTTTATTCGCATATGTCTTTTTTCGAACGCTTCTTTATCAAATTTCCGTAGATGTGTAAGATTCTAGAAATCCCTGAATTGTGATATTAGTCTTCTTATCTTCTCATGTCGGTCACTGATTAATTGCATATTTTTAAGTCTCTTATTGCAGATTAAACGAGAGTAGCGGATCTAATGCTTGAAGAAGGAGTATTGAAAGCGAGATTCCTTTTTTCTTTTAGGAGTGTATGATACAGAAATGAATAAAATAAATTGTTGCTGTTCATGTTGAATTGTAAGTGTTTCGGGTTCCTTTTATACTCACATTTAGTTAAAGCTCATTTACAATTATCTGTGCATTATTGTGCTAAAATCTGTTCAAGAATATATGTTGCCTGTGAAAAGACATTTCAGCGAATCGAGTTACGACACTCTAAATCCTTATATCGTGAGTTCATGAAACTGGATTTAGAAAATATATTATTATATATTTTAAACACTGGTTTGTAAATTTCAACTAAAATGTATTACTGGGCACGAAGGTTCTTTAGTAAACAATTTATTTTCAAATCAAAGTAATTTATTTATTTTTAGAAACTTACGCAGTACATTCACTTCCTGACTACGAAGATGGTTTTTATAATGAATGTAATATAAATAAAAGTTCCTAACGGCTCTCAATACCTAAAAAATATATGTAAAATAGGGTATTTGCTTGCATCATATCTAAATGAACAACATAATTTATCTTATGTTATTTGAAGGTAAAGATATAAAAATCGGAGAGTTGATTACTTACATTGTAGATAAAAGAATGATTGTAAAGTGACATTCGAGATGAAGTTCTCATAAAGTTGTATAACTGAAAATAAAAGTAGTTATTTTCAGGAAATTACTTACTAATTAGTAGACGGCAAAACAAATTTGTTTCACTCCCACGTTTTCAATAGCACCATAATTTATTTATTTCGTCTTATTTATTACGGTTGAGTTAAGGTCACAAGATCTTTTCTTCCACTCAATCATAAATATAGATAGCAGACACTCTTTTTAGTACAAATAATATAATCATAACACATAACAGAAGCAATCAACCTAATATATCACAACTACAACACAAAAATACACACACACCATAATGTGAAAACGGCTCATGAAATGAAAGACCTTACTAAAGCCTTCCGTTATCCCAATTTAAGCATGTTCCATTAATTATAATAAATAATAATATAGGACATTACGTCATGTATTTCGTAGAATGCAGATGATACCATCAATGTTTTATAAGTTACATAATTACCATCAAATTTCAACTGAATATTCACATTACTCAAAAAATCACAATCAGAACGCTGCTATTACCTCCTTCTATATCAAAGTTGCATCCTGTGTTCTTGTTTCCATCTCGACATAAATAAAATCTATTAATTCAACAAAAACACCATATATTCGCTTTATCTTCCATTAACTATTCTTTAATAACGTACTATTAATAAAACATTTTCAGCAAAACAATGTACATTCCCCAAGTGTCTCGCCGAAGGTTTGTTTAAAATTGATTAAAATACACATTTCTCTGGAACCCAACGTGCATAGTACTAATTTCAGCGTCTATAATATTTATTTACATATTTAAGAATTTAAAATTTGTTTATGATGTTTAGGCATCTAAGGCTCACGGTAGGATAGAGGGTGGAAAGTATTCAGGAAGGTGTCGGCCAGGGCTATGTTGAAAGTGCCATCCCTGCATTTGCCTGGTGGGGCTGAGGAAAAACCCTGTAAATAACGTGTCTAGATGTTTGGCCTCTGGGATCGAACCCACGACCTACCGAATGCTACCCCAATACATATTTCTGGGACTTGATACATCCGGTTTGCTATCGTAAACTGCAGAACTATATGCTCAGACACATTTTTTTTTTTTTTTTAGATAGAACGGGGCATGAATAAGAGCATATACAAGAAAATGAATCAAGCAGTGCTTTCTGGCACATGTTACACATACCGTCCACCATCTTGAATCAGATATGTTTTATTCATGTTATCCTTTTCAAATGGGAATAGGTGCAATTGATTCATAAAATTCATATAAAATTGTCACATAAATTCACGGGTATAGTTTGTTTTACACTATCTCCAACCATTTGCATGTTATTGCATATGATAGGCCACTTATATTATTAAGTTGCTTCATGAAAAACGTGGAATCATCCGTTGTATGACTATATACAGGAAGGAACATGAATTCTGCCACATGTAGGATGAATGAAAACAATTATACATCTTTAAAAAATATGGCACTCACCGTCCGTTATTTTGGATCCAAAATTATGGATTAAAATTAGTTTTTTAAATGGGAATAGGTTTTAGTTTTACATCAAGTTCATGTAAAATTTTCGCATAAATGCACTAGTGTAGTTACTTTGACCGTACTTTGAATCGCTTTAAAGTTACTGCATCTTAAATGTTCGGTACTCAATTACTGTTAAACGTATTGTAAGGTTCTTCAGGGTCTAGATTATTTGTGGTTCGAATTTATCCATTTTTGACATTTTAGACGCAGAATTGAGAAACTTTTAGATTATATGTTATTTGAGTCGGTGATGCAGAATACGAAATTTGCTTTCTCCTACCTATTGTTGCTTTGAAGATCTGGCGGTTTGAAATTTTTGAATTTTTGAATTTTATACGCAGAATTGAGATACTAGTAATTTTGGATTGGTTATGTTGAATTTGACATTTTCTTCTCTCTACCACCTACTCTTTCCAAAATATAGCGTTTCAAATTTTGCTCTTTAGACCCCAAAACAATACAACTCGCAAATTATACATAATATGGCAGTTAAAATTGAGAAACTCGCAAATTGGCTTGCTAATGCTTGCTTCTACCTTAGTCCACACTCCTCTCTAGAAAAATTCACAAAACCATAAATGCGTCTTCGCCATGCTTAAAAAATGCAGGGTAATTGTAATAATTACTATATTCACAAGACTCGCAAAACTTATATAAGAAATTACGCACAAGAAATATTTTTTTTTGTTCTTTGACGACAAGTACACGGTCAGTAGAGACTCACAGCGTTATTTTATATTTAAAATTACACACCAAGCGGTGTTGGCGAAGGTATTAAATGTAACATTTTACGCTATTTCATTAAATTGAACTTTAATAACCTGTCCTTATAATTTAGTGGTTATGCATATACTATATTTTTTCTTTCCACAAATTGTTCGTTTGTTGGGAGTATGCCTTAATAAAAAAAATATTGGAGGAATTAGTGTCTGTGGTCTTGTTAGTGGGACTATATGCCTTTTGCAGTTCATTTTTAAAGACTTTACTCCTTAAACAGTTGGTTTTGGAAAAACGTAACTAGGTAATGTCATTAGACATCAGCCGACAAGCAGTCGTAGAGTATTCTAACAATAAAGGCATACACATACAAATACTCTAAAAAACAAATTGCAGCTAGTTTAAAAGCATTTTAGTTATAGAAAGAAAGACATGTATAAACAAAATTATGGGATACAAAACACTCCAATTTTGGCAGTTTAATTTTTAAGTATCCTTCAGTCCTTTCTAGCTTTCGTTTTATTCAAAAATTCTGCTTGTCTTTCTATCAAGTTACAATTCAGAGGCTAAAATACTCAAGGTATTTAGAAGTAGTCGAGAGGGAGTATGAAAATTTCGTTCTTTTATTCTTGAAATTTACTACAAATACTCTGGTCGCAAAGCGTGAAATACAGAGACTTGTTCAAGTTCTTTCCCAAGCAAGCTTTCTCCAATATGGCATTGATACCTCAAAAAATAGGTTGTAATGTCTCTTTTCGCCAAATACAAACTCTTTACTTAAGCAATGTCAATTTTTTAAATATATTTTCTCCCTTCCCAATAAAAAAACACCATTTTACGAGGTGGCGTATTCACATTTTGTCACTTTTTCACCCTATAAATTCTTAGAAAATTCCAAAACTAATTCTTTTTTACAATATATTACAGTTTAAAGACTATTTCATAGCTAAATATAATCCTTCTCAAAACATGAGACGAAAGACATCTGATACACGTTTAGCCAATCAAAACAACAAACATTTAATATTATTCTGAATTCTACTTAAAACAGAATTTACTCATGCAAATGGAAATCGTCTCTAACACCATTATTTTGTTGGTTGTAACAAATTTAATATTTTGAATAAACACTACAAGGGTCGAATATCTTTTGCTAGTCACTATA
>JAGDQP010013864.1:1611-23338 GCA_022664845.1 Lepisma saccharinum
ATATCTCTGAGCTATGGTAGACACAAATTTAATTTTGTTCTCTCTAGAACTTTATAATTTTTCGCAAAATGTTGAGCTGAGGCTCTTGCATTTAAAATTTGTTGGCCAGCGTTTTATTGTTTCAAAACATTTTAGATTGGATTAAATCTAGGTTCACAGCATGTGTTCGAAATTGTATTAATTTTATCTTTCTGTTCATTTGTAAAATATAATGAAATTTAGTTTAAAGCGGCCCAAATAGCACCGGCTCATCGGGAATTTTCCCGGCTTCCCTTATGGCCAATCCGGCACTGGGTATTTCGGTATATCATTATCGTTCGGTATTTCGGCTTCTAGCATTCAACCGATAAAGAACAAATAATAAACGCATTTCATGTCTCAGCCTGTAAACTTTCGGCGCCATAATACTGATTATTTTGGAATCTAACTTTCACACGGGATAAATTGCATATGTTTTACTTTTTTTTTAAAAAAAAACACCCTTTCGTACTCTTAAAAATAATATGATTCTTTCCAAGAGGAATAATAAAAGTAACATGTTTTAAATACGGGTTAAAAAAAATTGTCTAAAACAGATGTTCAAAATGTTTTAAACAAACTCTTGCCTTTAAACAAGCGCAATCGCCTCTGTTTAAAACACATTTAAAACATGTTTTAAACATTCCAACCCTGCTGGAGAGTTACATTAACAGCCTAATCCATTCTACTGTTACAATTTCCTTCTTCTAAATTTTCTCTTGTACGGTAAACCTTAATATATCTGTTCACTAAATCTCACATTACATTAAAGCATCTAATAATCAAAAGCCTAAACCTTTTCTCGATTGATTGAATTATTATTACCGTCCTAAACAAGCTGGTGAGCTTCTAAGTTCTTTGGTAAAATGGGCTCCGAACTACTTCGTTCATTGGATCGTGAGGGCAATTGAACCCGTGACCACCTCGAGTATCCATAATTAACGATCCTAATTAAAGGCACCTCCCCAGGTGGCGGATAGGGGAATGCCGACCAGATATGGTGGGTACCGGAAATATTCTGGGGTGGACCAAATCCAGTAGTATACTGCATCCTTGCAATTAGTAGAGGGACTAAGGGAAGATAACCCCGAACAAAAATATCATGGTGAAAGGAAGCTGCTTTGCGATTACCACCCTGAGGCTGAAGTTGAATGACATCGGCAAGACTCAGAGATGGACAGAGGACGACATCTTTGTTGTCTGCCTTTACTGCGAAGTCATAGAGATGACAACTCTACACCGTTAAAGCATGTCAAGAAATAGTAACAGATGGTTCATGGATTCTTCTGGGATAAAATATTCCGGAGGTAAGCTAGTCCCTCATTCGGATCTCCGAGCGGGGACTGTTTCAGGGGACTCCAAGAACAGGATTAAGAAAGACTTTAGAATAGGAATGTTGGACCTTCGATCGTTATTCAAAACAGGCGCTCTTAAGTTGGCGATACGCCAGACCGAGAAGTAGAAGCTGGACATACTAGCGATACAAGAAGTCCGTTGGAAGGGTCAAGATAGCATCCCACAGGGCAAGTACACTTTCTACTACGGGGAACACAGTCTAACGATTTCGGAACATGATTCCTCATTAAGAACAGTTTCCTTCTATCGGTGCAGAATATAGAGTTTGTAAACGAAAGATTATCATACGCTACGATACGTACTCGATGGCGTAACACGGTTTTTTTAAATGTCTATACTTTGACTGAGGTGGCTGATAATAACAACAAGGATACATTTTACAAGGAGCTAGAAAGGTTGTTTGACTGATTACCGAAGTATAATACGAAAATTGTGTCTGTGATTTCAACGCTAGTAGGGAGAGAGGAGAACTATAGACCCAGTATATTCAAATACAGTCTTCACGAAATCAGCAAGAACAGTGGAGAAAGACTGATAACTTTCGCAGTGTCGAAATACCTACTAGTAAAGAAAGTTCTATACAAACACACATGGATATCTCTGGATGGCAAAACTCTCTACCAGATCGATCATTTATTAGTAGATAGACGAGATACACCAACATAATAGTCGTTAGGTGTTATAGAGGAGCGGAAGGTGACACCTGCCTTAAGGCAGAAATGGGATTTATTGTCTAACATCTTTTATTTACAATCTTTGTAATATTGTTTTCATTTCTTCTATATTTTGTTAATAGTGCGAGTTCAAATCGACATCGCTATTATTGTTGATCTTTCCGTGTCGGGACTATTGTTATCAGATGCGCGTCTGTCTGATCTTTATAACAAGTCGTTGTTAAGTAATATGTACACATGTGTTACGGTAAGTTTCGTCTCGGTACTGAAGATATGTTATTATATGTCGATACTATATACGTAAATACTTTTATTTACTTGTTCGTCAGTTCTGGAAGCTATTATACAAGAAGATATGAGTACTGAGCATGAATCAACATACATCGTATCTGAGATCACGTCCATACAGAAGTCAAGTAACTGATGGGTAGTTACATATAGTCGTCGGAACTGCAATACCCCCTATGTGGCATTTTTTAACTTTTCATGTTTTTGCACCAGTTTATAGTACTGTGTACTCTGCATACTCTAGAAAAATTTCATGTGAAAATCACTTCTACTTTTTGAGATATAACAACTTTAAAGTACGTAAATTGTATTGAAGACTACTACAGAAACCGGTTTTTTGGCCTTCCTGAAAAATTGATGATATGCCACATAGGGGGATATTGCAGTTCCGACGACGATATGTTATTGTATCGTTGGTATGATCATGCTATCCGTCATGCATGTTCATGCACATAATACATATTTCAATAATCTTTGGTAATCTGCTGATGACAAAAGTCATTTCCAATCAACATCAAACATACATTATATTAACATCATAAAAATATATAGCAACACCAACCATTAGTTAGTAATCACAGAAGTGAGGGAAAAATTAAGCATCGCGAACAGAGAAGGCAAAGGGTCAAAGCAACCGAAATTGGAAGTTCAACCATTAAATAATCCGAGCGTAAAATCAGATTACCAACTCGAACTTTCAAATAGATTCGAAATCTTAGCTGACTCGAGTAGTAATAAAGATGATATTAATAACGAAATATATGTAAGTAAGATGTCGGAGGCAATTCCTGATACAGTGAAGGGCGCAGCGAAGGAACGTTTAAGTGAGAAGAAAGGCCAGAAAAGCAATCCTTGGTTTGATGAAGAATGCATTAAGTTTAATGAGAAACGGAAACAAGCAAGACAACGATGGCTAAGTAATAAAAGTGAAGCAAATATTAACAAGTACAGTAACGTGAGACTCAACGCCACTCGTGGGCTTAGAAGCAAAAAGCGAGAACATCTGACGAAGAAGATTCAGTAGATAAGGAAACGGCAAGAAAAAACATACGAGATCTGTACAGAGGGGTAAACTCGTTAAGGAAAGGTTACCAGCCTACATTAGGGATGATTAGAAATGAACGCGGAGATCTTCAAGCGGATCCGACCAAAATTATCGATGTGGGAAAAAGTTACTTTGACAAGCTTCTTAATGTACACAACGGAGAAAAAAAAAAGAAAAAAAAAAAAAAAAGCAGAGGAATTTAAAATCTATAGAACAGAACCGTTGGATACCCGAACCTAGCAACATCGAGGTCGAAATGTCGGTAAAGAAATTGAAAATTTTCAAATCACCAGGTGTAGACAATATCCCAGCCGAATTAATTAAAGCGGGAGAAATGGCACTAATCAAGGAACTTCATAAATTGATAAGTGCTATATGTAGAAAGGAGGAGCTTCCAAAGGAATGGAAAACCTCAATAATAGTTCCGGATTATAAAAAAGGCGATAAATCGGACTGTAATAATTACGCGGAATCCCATTACTCTCAGCATGTTACACAGTAATGAGTAATATCCTGGTAAGCGTGTACGTAGATGAAATAATTGGAGATCATCAATGTGGATTTAGAAGAAATAGATCCACATTGGACCAGATTTTTGCCTTGAGACAAATATTACAAGGCAGTATCACGGAAGGTCATACCGAAACCTACCTCCTTTTTTTTCACGTAAAGTTGATGCAAATTAACCTTCCACATAAAATATTAGCTGTAGATACAAAGTACAATTACGCTAAAATAAAAAGTAAAAATAAAAAATCAGATGTAAATAAACCTTCATGAATACGTTGGATACACTGCTCGAATAGTATGCGAAAACTGGAGCTTGGCCATTTCTGAAGGAGAAACAGGAGCGTATTAGCAACAAGCAGAATGCAAGCGGGCAAGACACGACCTCTTTCTTGATTTCTTTCACTCTCTAAATATATATCTTCCAACCTCGTTTATCTCCTACTCTGTAACCTATGTTCTGCCTTCTACGTTGGCGAAACTCAAACTCCTCTAACATTCCGCATCAACAGTCATCGCCACTCCTCCAGATCTCAACTTCCGCACCTTCTCGTACCCGAACACACTTCTTATCACGGCTGCACCTTTGACGAAACCTTTCGAATCAGAATCCTGGAAGTCCTGAACCCTGACTCACCTGCCACAGTAAGAAAGAAATGGGAGCAGACGTACATCTCCATCCTTTCCGCCAACCATGAACCCGGTCTCAACTTCCTGTAAAAACTCCTTGCAACGCAGTGCCGTGTTCTTCTTTTTCTTGTTCCGTCTCTGGTTGTACTTTTATTTTATTCTATCTTTCTATATTGTTTCTTTGTTCTCCCCTTCATCTTCATTATTATTATTATTTCCCCCTCCCCTCCGATTCTTTACCCTCTTATTTCTTCAGGAAGCCCCTTACCTGCTCCTAATAACATTTGCACTTTCTTCTCCACTTGGCGTTTTCTCCAACCCATCTAGTCATTATCCCGCCTCCATAACCTGGCCACACTGTCACCCAGCATCATTGGCAATATGGCGTTTCCTTAACACCACTCCCGCACCTGTTTGCTCTGTCTATTTTCCTTCCTACCAGTTGAAAACGCTGCGAAACGTACTAATTTTCTATAGTGTTTGTGAAGTTCGTATGCTCCTATTTGAAGGTATCACTATGTAAGTATCCTTTTTTTTTCTACTTCGTTTACCATCTTACATATTCCCGCTTTGGGCTTCCTTTGTTCCGACCGCGTGGTCACCACACCACTTCTTTGTCCTTGTGTTTTTCTGTTATTCTGTCCTGAGTTAGTTTCGACATTCCTTTGAATTTTCCACTTTGTTGCTTGTTCCCGACTCCTTCGTACCTTGTCTTCCTTTATTATCTTTTTCTTGAGTTATTGCTTTTCCTTTTTTTAGTTATTTTTTAGTTATGTTTTGTTTTTCACTTTCAGTTAATTGACTCTTCTACTTCACGACCCGGCTTTACTTGATTTTTTGCACTCCCCCTTTTTCCGGCTTTACTTGACTTCTGCACTCTATAGACATAAAGATTGTCGCATGTCTTTAGAGATTATTTCCCTAATTCCCAGTTATTTCCCTCGCAGAGGGAAATTTCCCACAGTAGAGAGAAGTTCCGTGACGTTGAAAAATATGAACATAATCCGACAGTAAAACCCATTACAGAACAATTGTTATGTATGTTGTAATTATTTACACAAATAAATAAGGGATTACAAATAAAAAAAAAGATTCTAAAATAATAGTAACTAAAATATTAGTAATAATTTATAATTATAAACACTTAATGTGGTATCAATTCACGCTCTTACTTTAAAATCTAGTAAAATAAATATCCTCAGTGTTTAACTGGCTGGACGAGGGGTTACCGCAGTGGACTTATATTGAAATTTAATTTTGTCACGGGTTCAAACCCTGGTCATCGCTAATGTTTTTTTCTTTAAATATTGTAGATTACTATTGATAATCTTCATTTCTCTCTATTTTTTCGTTTGATATCTAATTCAATTTTGATACTGCTATATTTTACTGTTAATTTAACAGTCATTTCAAGAAGCTTTTAGTATTTTTAGTAAAGAAACGTAATCTGAAAGCCTATTGATTTTTGTAAAGAGCTTAAGAATGTAAAGTAATATATATCAAAAATGTTCTTGAATAAAACAATTTAGTGATTACTTATTTTATTAAACACTAGCTGTAATTGCCTCAACTCTTCCGAGAAGATAAATATTAATGAACTTCGAAGCTTTAAGTTAGTTCTTAAGTCTAGGTCACACTAGACTAGTTTACCTACCAGTGGCTGTTGGGGGTTCCTACTTGGTTTACCATCGCTTGTATTAAATACTGATGGCAACGTTAATACAGAGTAATCCATATAGACCTTTACAATTTCAATTACTTATTTATTACTTTCTTGTGGAAGTGACAGATGGGCGGAACAGAGGGAGCAATTACTTTAAAAGCTATAGTTTAGAGTGAAACATTTAGTCATTCTGAAATAACTGGGGTGCAGTGCCACCCATGCGCCACCATAAATCTGCCCATGATTAGTGACAGTGAATTTGAGATTGCATTTCATTGTTGAATTGGCTCCAACACAATCCATTGAGCGGCCATCGCTGAAATTAAAATACTATTATCGCCCATACTTGACTATTGTTAAAAAGTTCAACAGTGAAGGCCTACACAGACTTTGTTTTCTAATGTGACGTAGGCTTTACTATTTCTACTACTACTATTGCGGCTACCGCTGCTTTTAGGTCTCTTAATAGCAAGCTATAAGAAAATGGACCTTCTATTCCCGCTCATGGTGTCAGTCCGTCCGTCCGTGTATAGAAATTAAATCTCAGGAATTACAAGGTGTAGAGAGATGCTTGAAATGTTCTTGGGAAAGTCTTAGTTAAACTGGCTCAGAGCCCCTGGAACCGTCTTGATTGGTGCAGTGGTTCAGTATTGCCAGCCCATTTTCTAAAAAATATCAGTTCTTAAAATTGCTTCCATTCAGTTATACGGTACCTAGCTGCACCAAACATTATTCGACGCAATACAAATACATTGAGAGAGCATACGTTGCCGAGAAATTCACTTACCACTGTTGCCAAACTATTTTCTGTAAAATTATCTTTTTTCACTTTGCTTCTATTATTTTAGTCATAGCAGCAGTAAACTTGGCATAAACATTGTTTGACTCAGTAAGAACATACCACGGCTATTCGTGCTCCGCAGGAATCCCGTTGTCAGTATTGTCAGTCCATGGCAAAATATATCTCTTGAACCATAAGGTGTAGAGATATACATTATGTGTCTTTCGAAATGTCTTAGTTAGATTAGCTCAGAGCCGCCGAAATAATCTTGATTGGTGTAGTAGTTCAGTATTATCAGCTCATTTTTTAAAAATCATGAATTATTTAAATTGCTTCCATTCAGCTACTACTATCTGCGACACACTTGGCATAAACATCATTCGACACAAGTACTGTGATTGTTTTTCGAAACTAAGCACTGCATTTGTCAGTGTTACCATCCTATTTTATAAAAATAATGCTTGTATGGCTAAAATTCTATCAAGGGACCGGATCCTTTGCGATTGGAAGTAGAATCGCAGCTCTAACTTTTTTCTGCTACTACTACTACTACTACTACTTCTAATTCAATAAATACTAATAGTGCTACTCCTTGTCTGCTAATACTGCTACTACAAACTACTAATATGCCGAAAACTCAGATAGATGGGAAATGTGTAAAACCAGCGAGGCGGTCGCCGAAGTAATTCTAAACGAAAGTTATCTCAGCACGGAGAGAGACTGAGTAATTTTGTATCACGTAGAAATTTAGATAAAAAGAAATCCTTTCTAACGTAACTTTTCTAATCTATTTCCATGAAGTGCCTAAAGTTTTGACAATGCGTATAATGAAACAAGAATTTAATTTGACTTGTCCTACTTGTGTTCATGAGTTCTGTAAAATGTTGAAAAATGCAAAAGAAAAATTAACCTTAGGTTTCGAAGCTATATCTGTGAATTTTGTTTAATGTTTAGAGAGAGGAATAATTGTTTATAAGTAAAAAAGAAGTAAGAAATATCATCTGGGAATCAAACCCATGCCTCACTACTAGCAATCCAACGTTCTATCCATTAGAGCAAGCAGGCTCTTAAGAACGAGTGCTTCTCAATATCCTTTGTTTCCACGTCAAAGTTGAGGGTGTTAAACTTCTGGAACGTTAATAAATAATACATATTATATAACTGCTTTTGTTTGTTTAGTGTTTTTAATTTTGGCGATTTGGTTATTTCATTTAGAATTTTTAGCATTAAATTATTATTCAGTATTTTGCAGGATTTTAATGCGTTTTTAGTTCACGGCACCTTAAATATCTCTTGCGTAGAGGTAAACTGTTCGTGTATAAGTAAAATGCATGGGAATTTTGAAACGTATAAATAAAATTTACGTACTCATATAAAACGCTTCTGTATGTCTACCCTTTCAGTGGCTTTCGAGCACTTCTCGTTGGACTAGAAGGCTGAAATTCGGCATGACTATTTGTGGATGGATAGATTAAAAAAAAAAAAAAAAAAAAAAAAAGTTGCGTACGTCAACTTCAAACCTCGGATATCAAAAGTACAATTTTCATTGAGCTAAAACAGCTGAAATTCGCCATGAAGATTGGTTTTAAAAGCCATAGAACACAACATTCAACAAGTCTTCTTTTGTTTCTAATGAAAGAAGATATTGAAAACAGAAGAAATTTGTTAAAATGTCTAACTAGGAAAACTGATCAATTTTAACCAATATGATATTGACTTATTGCATTATTCTGTCACGAACATCTAATTGACGACATCATCAAGAGATGGAGCTAGTGTTGCCTGCATTATGTTATTTTGTATATACTCATATGTAAGCGTCTCACCCTTAGAAAGCAATCACGTAGTTAAAATTTTATCCTTGTTTCGGTTTCTCCTATTGAGAAGAAATAATTATAAAGAAATATATATATATATATATAATGTCTGAAGTCCTATATTTATATTAAATATTTTGTGTAAGAATATCAACTAATAATGAGTAAGTGGGCAAGGGAATTGGGAAAAAATAAGAAAGTGGATGACCTATAGTGGGAAGAGTTATTGTTTGTTTACGTATGAACTGGTGGGTGCTCAATCACGAGTGACAATGCTTCGCGCAACTGTCAACCAATAGCGTGGTGAGTACTAATGCGTCGAAGATGATAAACAATCTTGTCACGTATGGTCTTTATGAAAGAAGTATTTGGCAGCTGGTTTGTTGTCTGATGTACGATAAAGTGAAGAGAGGGAAAGAGGGATATTTTTCTTGCTGCAATTTTCATGATCCCACTTTAATGTCGAGAAAAATGAAGAAGTAAGCTATATAATGGAAAAATTCGTTTCTAAGAAAGATTAAATAAATAGTTAAATTTGTGGGAGAAGTATTGACTTTTTATAGAAGTTTCTACCTAGACGAGCCACGAGAAAATTGATTGTATTATGAAATTATTTGCAGGTAATGAAAGAGTCCACAAAAGAATGTATGAAAATCATCGAGTTTTCTGAAATTGCAGGATGCGAGAAATCGAACAGCTTTACGTATTCATTTTCAATTTTTTTTAGCTACTGTCACATATTGATGCACAAGGTCTTACCGAAACATATTAACTGTATTTTAAATTATCGCATGATAGCTAACATATTTTTTTTTTGTCCCTATGAAGTCATACAGTTATAAAAGTCTTAAATGGCATTATAATCACAAATATTTAAGCATAATGCTATTTATCGAGGAGTTAACAAATATGGGAGGGGGATGACTGTTAACTAATACGGAATAACGCATTAAACTTAAACGCCAATGTCATCATCATCAACTTGGCGGAATGTAGGGAGTGTTTCCTGTACCTGTGAGTAGCAGTGGAAACTAATTATTAGTCATTATACTCTCATGAACTCTGGAATTTATTTATGTACGTAACGTTCTTAACTGCTCATCTATATAATTATGATATCATATTTGCACAGCTGTGATATTTCAACTTTTAAGAAGGGGAAAAATTACGAAGTAAAATGTATTTAAAAATTATTGAACAAGTAAATTAATGCTAAATTTTTACTCTAAATATAAGGATTTTAAAGGGTTAGAAACTGAAATTAAATGCTAATTAAAACTTTATTACAAGAAACAGGAGAATGAAATATCTTTTAAAGTGAACAAAATTTGAAAGCCTTGCTCGAAATTAAATTTTTGTCACCACGAAAGGTGTGAACAACATTTCCCGGAATTGTTAGGTACAAAATAAGATAGTAAACAAATACCTATTTAGTAGTGGTTGGTTTTTAACCAATTTTCGCTTATCCTAGACTGTTCTTAGGACCATTTTCTTCAGCTAAGCAATAAAGATTAGCTACAACAGGGCTATCCTGGACTAGCAAAACTAATCATAACCTAAAGAGAAAGCGCTATATGTCATCAGCTGGCATGAATTAAATCTGCCGTATTATTTTTGTCGAAATAAAATTAAGACTAATTCAAAGCTAATTATAGAGTTGTTATCGTTGAATTTCCACAAAAAACGACGTACTACCAGTTTCCAGGACGGAATCTTCTGCTCTCTTTGTGCTATGCACCATATACACGAAGTAAACTGTCCTAAAATACCTTCTTACGTCCTGTGGGTTTGATCAGTACAATAAGTTCGGAACAACGCAACTACAAAAACTCATACGATTAAAATGTTCTAAAAGATATTATGGTCATTTATGCCGCACTCGTATATTGAAATTCAAATTAATTTAATTTATTAAATTTTGATGTGGTTTAGTTTCAAATCACCTAATCGATTTACCTTACACGTCAATTATATCATCTTTACTTTTATTATTTCCAAATAAAATATTTTCTACAAGTCTTGCAAACTGAAATCTTCTTGTTTCCGTTTCTTGTTCACGGCTTCCGACATTGGGAGTTTTTCGGATATGCTGATATGCTACTTATCACACGCAAGAAGAAAATTTTGAGGAGAGAAAGTTTATAGGAGAAAATAAGGCGTTATATACAAAGCTCCTATGTACAAAAGTGTAGTAAAAGGAAGATATCATCTTGAGTGTGACGGGCATAAAGCAATTTGGCCAATGAATCGTTGCTTAAAATAAACATAAGGGTAGCTAATCCTATATAAATTTTTCCAATTTATTATTTATACGTCAGTAATTGCTCGACAAAATCTAAATCAGTATCGTATGGTCCCCTTACTAACAATTTCACCGGCTAAACCCTGTTTTAGCGGGACATTTAAATTTTTACATTTATTTCTTAATGTTCTGAAATATGGCACAAGTGAATACTCCGCTAATATTCACGTCAGGATGTGTGACTTCAAATACATGTAAAGAAACGTTGTCTCTGCAGTTTTAACAATATTTATTTCCTTCATTTATTTATAACTTCTTATTCTTCATTTATTTCTTCATCTATTACTTTTATTTTCTTCTATTATTTTTATTTTCATCTAACACTTTTATTTTCATTGTAAAAACGCCTTTTTATGTGTACGTATATAAAAATGAAGCTTGTCTCTATATCGAGACGGTCTTCTATTTATAACAATGTTGCTGCTGTGCGTTCTCCACTTCGACACAGAGCCTATTATTCTTTCTGCCTCCAGCTAGATTTATCTTCAGAGCGTAAAGGATTCTTTGATGAATGTTTCTAGTAGTTACCAAAAGATACGGGAAGCTTACGTGCCCCAAAGCTGCTACACGCAGTGTGGGCTACTCAGCTCGACACCTGATCCCGTAGAGTCAACTATTATAAAATGCTGCTGTGCTTTTCAGCGGACCTCGGCACTTATAATAGCGTCTCCCTAACTCATAGTTAAACGCAAAATAAATATCAATTAATAATCAAGAGGTTTATTAAAACATCACATTTTCCTCTGTATGAGAAAACCCGACATGGCCTTTTACATCCCTGTGGCAAATAACTCAAAACAATTTAACATAGTTACAATTAGACACGCAGCACACATCTTTACACTTAATAATAATAATTCAAACCTTAATTAATCATATTCTTGTGTTCTTAATTAACATATCAAACAATAAACTCATGTGTAATTCTTTAAATAACCCGCCATTAAAACCCAATGAACTTTAGCGGTGACATCTGTTGAGTAACCGAAACTAGTTCAAATAATTCAAATATAATAAAAACTTTCGAAATGCATAAAATCTTCAATAAATACTTTTTAAACAATTCACAAAGCTTTTAAAACCATAATATAAACATAATTCATAAAATACTTCAAATTGTATTAATTTTCTTTAGTTTTGATTCAATATAAACTAACCTAATCCGTCCAACACTTAATAGGGACGTATTATGATCTACTACTTTTATTTTCATCTACCGGTAAGAATATTGAATTTCACAATATTGTTATTACTATTTTTACATTTAATACTTTTAATATGTCGTTTATCATCGCTAAATATTGCTGATTTTAAAATGCCAATAATATTAACCGCTCACGATGTATTAAGATTCCACAAACGTTCTCACCCTTCCTTGTTTTTGAACAATTCGACATATTTAACTGCAGGAAATATTTCTATATAAATTCAGTGTTTCTTTTTCAATTTTTTCTCTCATATATACTTCTATCATTTCTTATTTTAGTTATTATGTGCTGACATCCGGCGTACCGCAATGGGACGACCTTACGAATGCTTACGCTTGAATTCTTAAATAACACGTGCATGAATCTCAAGTCTGCGTGCAGTATTCGTAGGCGTGGCGTGCCTTCCTTTTATCTAACATTATGTACTTGCGCCCACTTTCTACCTGAATACCGTCATTCAGTCGTATTCCATTAATTACAGTGGCGCTTAAATACTATTTATTTCTATATCAATATAAGGGGTGGGTATAGTTATCCAGTCATCTGCCGATTTTCCTTTTTTGCATGGCTGTAAGCGCTCAAAGTGTATATTGCTGAATCTTATTTAGACTAGTTTACTTTTAGCTAATGAGATTTAAGAAACAATTATGTGTTAACTCGTATATGTCCATCCAATGAAAATTTAGATAACTTGCAATTTCCTACTTATTTCTCCTAATACTAATATTAATTTGTAGTTATGACCGGAAGAATTATTAAAAAAAAAAAAAAAAAAGCTTGTAAGCAATTTTTGGAATTTTGTAACTAGAACCATCCCCATGGTTTCTAAATCAAACCTACCTATGACGCATTACTAGAACTTAAATTTATTTGGGAACTGTTGGAAATAATTGTCGGATTTAATACTAAACTTGTGCTCCAGTCTAACTTAATTTAGCTCCTAGTACCGCTACTGTTTTCAAAATTCTCTATTATTTACAATAAAAGGAGTTGAGAAAATTTAATCTGATGAGCATAGCTCGTATGTAAACTTGCAAAATTCCTTTCTTTATAAATTGCAATGCTTTCATAAATGTGCTACTTCAGTTTAACAACCTTTGCCCGAATTAAATTATTTGTTGGCTAGACAAATTTTGGACATGTGGATCTAAAGAAGAATTTTCATTTTTACACGCGGAAAAACCAATGGCCGTATTGTCAAATATGGACCCTAAATATGTGTAAGACACTAAAGTTGGTTACCGTTTTATACTGCTTATATGACACACTTTCCGCGTTAAACACGTTCTACCTCGAAATATGACACATTAATTTGGCTCTAGGCCCGTTTGTCCTTTAAATCAAGTGCAGTTTGCGTCAAACGCGGTCAACACACACAGAAACAAAATATAAAGACTGTGCGAAGGATGGTATAGCGGTCACAGAAAGCTGAAATAGTACCTTGATGAAATGCTTGGTCGCGTCTTTCCCTTTCTCTTTTCTTTAAGTTTTAAAAGTTCGTATCAAATTAATTCTAAAATAAATTTTAACTTACTAACAACTTTGAGGCTAATCAAACCAAATGTCAAATCATGATTACTTCGGAGAAAGAAACTCATCCCTTCTCCACTTTCATGCTCTTTACAGAAATTAATTGATCTGCTGTGAAGTGGAAGCTTCATAGCAGACTTGCTTGTCAGGACTGGAACGTGATGCTTGAACCTTTTTATCTTGCTTGCGCTCGGATTTCTTTGTAGTAGAGCACGTTTTACGTGTCATATTGCTGCCTTTATGTCTGTCATTATTATGATTCCGGTCATTGAAACGACCCACTGAACGCGAAACATAGTTTCTAAGATTTCTGTAGTTCGCGTATGCTGAAGTTGGCATTGGGGATGGGGTTCACATCAGTAAGTGATCAACATGACGGCAGCAAGTACTTGACCAGCATTAGACTTGTTGTTACGATAAGAAAGACTTTTAACCTTCCTGCGCGTGCGCAAATCACAGCGAAACTAAGAACAGACCTTCCAGTAAGGTAAAGGAAATTTCTTGGTGTTTTTCAAGGATTACGGCCGATAACTCCAAATACTGACATTTCTGTTAAACATTATGGGTTATATCAAAGAACTTTTCCAAATGTCTAAACAGTGAGCTCTAATTTGAGTTGCTATTGTTTTAAATGTAATTAGATTAGTGACAAGTATAATTGCATCACTAACCTAATGATATTGTTGGTAGCGGAATTTCTAAAAAATATGTTCATGTCGGTTCCTGCGAGAAATAAAGGAAAATTTCGGTAATCACGGGAAAAGTCTTTTCTTGCTTGTCCCACAGAAACAGGAAGTTCTGGGTTCAGATGCACTGATCTTGCTCTCTTATAACACGAAAGCGGAATTATAATTAATTTAAGAGCACTTGAAAAAACTTGAGCAGTTTTAAAGTGTCCAGACTCTAATCCATTATCACTTTCCTGAGAATATGTGGAATTTAATAGTCTATTCGTTCTTAGGATGCACTACTTTCCAACCAAAGCTCTTTGTTACTTGCCATTCAGTAGGCATAGCTAGCACTATTTCAGTAGTTCTGTTGACACGTGACAAAATCCATGCCGAGGCGAGCCGCACAGCCATTAAGGCATAAGGAGGACCTCAATCTTATTGGGTAGTCGTGCCAATTCATTTGGCACTTCAATGTATAGTTTTTCGTTTCGTAAGAAATTTTCATATTCACTTTCACGGGGTGCAATATTTCTTTTAACAAAAACTATTCAGATTTGTTATATAAATTTTAGTTTGAAAAGAAACCTAATTTTAAATGTGAGATTTCTACTACATTATGAAATTTTGCTGATGAGTAATGAATTGGAGTAAAATATGAGCTTTTAGAACTTAGGAATAAATCAAGAGTAGGAGGATACAATGATATTGAGATAATAATGGCTGCTGTTGTGTTTTCAGCAACTTGTATTCAATCAATCTGAACTTCAGATATATATCAACGCAGAGTAATCGTGTATTAATCGTAGTCGGTAATACCTGTGAATACGTTTTATTAAATAAATACGTTTATGGGTGCCACTGTCTTGACTTTCGATATGGTGCTATTCCAGATTTTAAAATCAGCTATTTTTTTCTATTCCTGAATCGAATTTGCTGCCATTTGGAACCCTGAAATGTGAAATTAAAACAAAAAAAAAGTAGGCGTTTTGGTGCTGCAGCTATCTTGAACTTCAGAATGCAAGGCATCGTCTTATATTTCGAATGTCAATTTTTTTTTTTTTTTTTCGAATTCATAACGTTTCAGAGTATACAGATCTTAATTTGAAGGAAAATGTGATGTTATTCCATCATACGTACTTTTTAGTTTTCGTGATACTGAATTTTGGATTTTTTTTTCTCAAACTCAAACTGAATTCCCTTCGAAAAGTACAGATATAAAATTTATCAAAATTGTACTTCCGTTGAATTCGTATTATGAAATTATCTCAGGTATATCCGTATCCTCAATCTCAATACAAGTTGAGTGGAAATTCGCGCCCACTGAGAATACAAATCTGTTCCTTGGCAAATTTTAAAACAAGATTACTCTTTGCAAAATGTTAATGGGATGCTCATATCCAAATATCCAGATGTAAAAAAAATCAGATCGTAACCAAACTTTGTATATCGATAGATGTTTTTCTGTAATGTTTTTCTAGAACCTGCCGTTCAGTAGGAAAGGAGAAAATGATAATAAGCGAAATCTGACGTACGGATAGTAGTAGAAGCATTACTGTAAACATTCCTTTCAGTAGTTCTGATGGAGCAGAAGCAGTGGGAAATTGAAGCACTTTGACAGGGTGGAGTTTGTGTTCATATACTAATTGAGACGTTTCGTAATACCTTTGTTCCACAATTGTCTTATATCCTCTGCTATTTTATTTTCATATATTTCTTATATCCTCTGCTACTGCATGAATACCACCAGGGGCTACTTGGAATTCTATCCCTACAATTCTTGATTTATTGTCACATTCATTTTAATTTAAGTAATCACAAATACGTCAATATATAGCTACAAAACAAATATTACAAAAATATCAAAACTAAAAAACACGATCACAAACTTTATTGTATAATCACGTAACTCTATTTATTTAATTATTTATTTATTGAACACACTCTTTTTTTCTGAATATTGATAGTTATGAAAAGCATGAATAAGCCTATCATAATATATACTTTTTTCTAAAGTAATAATTTGCGTGCCTCCATGTTAGGTCTTGTATTCACACTTCCTATTTTCAATTCTTAAAAGTACTGAGCAATCCATTATAATACTAAAATTTCGAAAAGCTAATATTTACTAACGTCTTTGAAATTAACTGATCCAGATTTGGATTAATTCATTTGATAACTGTTCTTAATTATTATTTAGGATGCTTTCCAAAATTATTGTTCTCATTTTTCTGTTATTTTTAAATACATTTTAGATAGGGACATGATTAGTAATTTCTCTCAAAACAGATTTGAAGTTGCGTTCCTTTCTTCGTGCCTTGTTAAGTTTTCTGGTGTTACTTCGTCCGAAAGTAATATTTTTCGAGGTTCCCCAAACCCACAAAATCATGTAAAATATAGAAGTTCAAAATCCGTGAAGGCAATTGATAAATAGGAATTATGAAATTAAGATCTGTTCTTGAAACCTTTCTAGAAAAGCGCAAAAGATCCAAATAATAAAACAATAGCAGAAAACATGTTAGATATCTTTAGAAGTTTCAGTTGCAATATTAGCGTCAGTTTCTCCAGAGCTGTTGAGTTCTTTCAACAAGATCTGGGTGATTTAAACGAAGATCAAGAAGAAATACCTCAGCAAAGTATAAAGAATATACCAATCAAAAATGTAATGACTCTTTTCCATTTTTAAGGAAAAATTGAAGAAGAAAGAGAAGAATTTATAGTGTATGTTAGGAAACTATATTCTGCTTAATACTTTAACACATATGTGAAGATTTGTGGACAAGACTATTCTACTGATTTTATTCATTAATACAGTAGTACATTTCGTAGGTTTGCTTGGCATTATTGACTTTGTTCATTCACCACATACAGAAACGAAACATGAAATGAAATAATGTCAATTCTATGCATTTCTATATTTTGAGAAAAAGTATTCAATGACCGTAAAAATCTTGTGTATTGTTATCTAACGTAAGACCATTAATGTTAATGAATTACCCATTGGACAATGTTTTAAAACTCAGTACATTCTAAAGCTAGTCATCTGTAAAGTCATAAGAGCAAATCCCCGTTTGTTTTTGCCGTGGGAATTCACAGTTCCACTGACAGATGATTCTGCATGTCCTCACTATGATGATAGGCTTTGTTATCTAGGAAGTATAAAATTCTGTGGATCAGTTTTGAAATAATCAAGCAACAACAACACACGCTGCACACCACACAGCATTTTTATAGTGTAAGTTAACCATGATTGATTTCACATAAATGCTGTTCTTCGGCAGCATGAAATCTTCCACGTAAATTATCTTTCAATGTTTGCTAAAAAAATTTCTTTCTATAAATGTCGACATCCAATACATCCTTTGTTGAAAGTACAATTACTTGATTTTTAAGTACCTGAGTTATGGAAAGTCTTCGAAGTTTGGCAGTGTCATATAATCTATCTCTTTACGATGTAACGACCCATTTTTGGTTGGTCGCTACATATCTTACCCTCTCCCCTTTTTTTGTATTATCTTCTTTCTCCTTTTTTTATGTTCGTATTTTCTCGGTAGAGTTTATTTGTCCACATATCAAAGAAGCCGAGCCATACAGCACATCTTTTCATTGTTATTTGGCGGGACGATTTTTACCTTATTGTTTTTCCATTTAATACTTGACATTTTCTTTACCTATATTATTTGTCATTTTCTTTAACAATCTTTCTTTCGTTAAAAATGTTCGTAAACAGTTAAAAGGATGTGATTGTTAATTTATTTTTATCGTTATCTGGCCAGCTGATCCTCGCCCCTTCCTCTCCCGTTTGTCAGTTTTCATTTTCTTCTTTGATTGGATATTTTTTTTCAGTAGTAGGCAACATGTCTTCTTTAGAAGCTACTCAATATCGTGCTGCTAAAGAAAGCATTTGAATTAAAGTTAAAGGACAGCAAATTCATTTAAAAGTATATAAAATTTATACAGCGATCCCAGCGTGTGATTTTCCACATCTTTGGTAGGAGGATTCCACCAGTTTTTCGTAAAGGGAAGCTGCTTATTAATTGCTGAAGATGGCGTCTATTGTCGACCATATTGGTACAAACTGAAGGTGATATGAAGGAACATCTCAGTTGTGGTTTGTGGTGAAATATTTGTCAAAGTGTGAAGTGGTTTGTTTTAGTGATTTGTGTGCAGTGGTTTTTCTAGTTTTGTTTGAAGAAATATAAATCTTCATTTTGTTGTTCTACACCCCTTTTTCCTGTGTAAGTGTGATTAGTGTTTCAGTGATCCATTTTATTAGCATGATGGTGGTTTGTGGTTTTGTGCTTGGAAGTTTGTGTGATATCGTCATGTCTGTTTAAATTTGTTTGGAGCTGGGGGCTGATTCATTCCAGCTCACCAAAATCAAGTCTTTTCACATATATGTTTAGAGCATGAAAATTCAACACAGTAAATATGGTTTGTGTACGTAGAATATTTACCTTGCACTTCAGTCAGTGCCACTCTTTGAATGCACGCTATTTTTCCACTAAGTCTTTTGGTTTACCTTTGCGTTGCTGGTATGTTTTAAATAACTTGAAATTACTACGATATATCGGTGTGTCAAACGTAAGATTTTAAAGATCCATAATGTTTATTTCGATAGTTAGAAAGGTTCAAATCTTCGTCATAACGTTTGCCAACCGTAAGCAATTTTAGCCCATAAAAATTTGTATTGCAAATTCTTACCTAAGCCGATTATAGTTACTACGTTTGTATGATCAGAACATAGGTTAGGCTATGTAAGTTTCTGAAATGCAAAATTACATATACATTGTTTAATGTCAATTTTTTTGAAACATTAATCGTACATTAATGCCCATTCGCTGCGTTGCTTGTATGTTTACTATCTTTAAAACAAACTAATCTTTTGGAAATCAAGTCTGCGAAATCTTGCTTCTGTACCAGAGAACTTTTGTAATAATTTGCCGTTTCGATATGTGTAATAACAGCATCTTTGAACCTCGTTTGATGTTTAGAAGATTATCTTTAGAAACTTTTTTTTCCCAAGTATTTCAGCAAACTGTTTTTTCCCCTGATTTTGTGATTTTTCAAGTAAAATAAATTCTGATCTTACCAGTTAATTCCTGTGTCTGGGGTTTTATTATGAAGTAGCTAGATTAATATTACTGTTGTATAACTGAAAAAGGTTCTCAACCTTTCACGATTTCAGTCCGCGTAGTGTGAATATTTATGCATATGTGAGGAAGTGAATACAGATGATGTTAAAGTTAAATGTTTTGATACTACTTTTCAGTAATCTTAGGAAATAGTCAAACTGGTTCAATTTATCTAAATTATTGGGTGTCAAGTTAGCTTATGCTCAGCTGTGTTGTACTATTTTGGGTACCTAATTGCGCTAGGTTGGTAAAATGGTGTTTAGTGTTTTGCTTTCCTGCGAGATGTTCTCGCCTGTGTCTCTCCCCCTTTTCTACCTTTGGGAGCTTTCTCCTGCGTGTTTTGCTTTCTGTTTCTTGCCAACTGTCTGCGTTCTTGGCACTTCTTCGGTCTTCTTCTATGCATGCTTCGTGTCTAGACTAGAGTGTGTTCTGTCTTCGATGTGGCTGAAACTGGGTGCTGATGGGTAGGTACCTACCCTCCCTGTCTTCAGGTCCGATAGCGGTTTTTCGGAATGTGCTCTCTGCTGTGGCGTAATGTCGGCGTGTCTCCAAGTAGGTTTGAGCACGTTGAGTTTGGGTAAGACCCGTTTGTGCAGAAGGGTGCCGAGGGCCCCTGGTTTGCTAATTGAGTCTACCTACTTTGCTGTGGAGTGGCTTGGGATATTACAGAAGTGGCGACAGTTATTCAGGACTTTTGATCCTGTTGTGTGCTTCGGATGTATCACGATCGCATTACAGAAGTGGCGACTCGTGATTCAGGACTGTGGTTCCTGATCCTGTGGTTCTTCGGATATGTGAGTGGTCACGTAGCGTCAGGGAAGACTGTGATGAGGATTGCGATTTCTGTGCTTTTCTGTGTGTATAACCTAGTCTAGCATGTGCATGTCTTTGCTTCGATTTTTGTGTGTTGTACTGTGACGAGCATTGCATGAAGTAAGCGTATGTTAGTGCATGTTGACTTTGTGTTTGTGGTGTGTGTGTAGGGAGTTGTCGAGAGCATACGTGTTGTTTGTTTCTGTGCTTTTTTTTTTTTTTTTTTTACTATTCTCTGGGTAAATTCACAGACCTTAGGAAGTTGCGAATTTTTATTTTCTTCTTTTCTTATTTAGTACATAGTTACTTCTTAATTACAGTTTCTGAATTTAAAATAGGGTTTTCGGTAAAGTGAGAAGACTTGATGATAGAATTTCGAGATGTTAATAATTACTTACTTGGTAAGGGTGGATCGGTCTCCTGCCCTTCATGTATTGATTTATATATATATATATATATATATAATAAATCACTGCTATATTCAATCCACTAGTGGATGAGGCCTCTCCCCGAAGGGAGGAGTTGGTCTACTGCTCCCACGCTGACCAGACGAGTTGGGAGAGGAGAGCCGAAGCTCTCACTGTGATCGCCACTGTCTTTTATTCACAGCAGGTCCCCAATGTGCAAACATACTTCGGAGATTTCGGGCTATTGGTTCCGAGGGAGTGGGGGTAAATCGGACACGGGTGTAGCCAGAAAATAAAAAAGGGGATGTTCTAAAAGTGCATACTGGCGAATCCAAATGAAAGTTTGAAAGGTTTATTGCGAGGTCTACTGTTCGAAGAACCTTAAGGTTAATGTAAAGCAACGATCTCCAACGAAAGATGGCAGCACTACCTCCATATACGTCTAATGTATTTTTATCTTTGCATGAAATTTCAATGCTGCTTTCCATAAATTCAAGCCTAGAGAGTTCTAACTTTGAGGGAACAAAGTTCATAACCAATTCAAGAGTTCTATAAATGCCGATTATTTAATTTCGTTTTTCTTCGTTGTTGAAATCGCTTGATTATTGTTGTGAATATCAAAACGTATAACAATGAAGTTCTTTCAACAAAAAACAAAAAAGAAAATTAAAAATCGGTATTGATCGAACTCTTGAATTGGTTATGAACTTTCTTTCCTGAAAGTTAGAATTCTCTAGACTTGAATTTGTAGCAGCAGCACTGAAATTTCGTGCAACGACAAAATACATTAGACATATGCGGAGGTAATGCTGTCATCTTTTGTTGGAGATCGTTGCTTTACATTAACTTTAATACTAGTAATTGATCGAGCGAAGTGAGGCTCGG
>JAGDQP010013864.1:33249-46710 GCA_022664845.1 Lepisma saccharinum
ATGTGTGTGTGTGTGTGTGTGTGTCACTGTCACAGATATGGGATAAATTTGCAGATGAATCATGAAGAGGAGCAAGTTATACTCAATTATGTGTTTATTACATACTATTGAGAACGTTCATTAGACTACAGTTTACTATTTTCTTAAGACAATATAAAATTAATTTATGGGCGTACAATTTTATTAAACATCGTTTTCTGGTTAGAGTTTTCTACTCATAGTAACACTAGCGTTTGTAATGGCAAAGCAAGAAAATACACAAGATATGCCTATGTTAACACTTTTTGATATCTCACGGCGACCATCACTTTCTTGAGTTAAATCAACACAACAAAATTTTATTGATTTCGGCGATTCAACACAATGGATGTGCTTTTAATTCTGATTCAACACAATATTAATGTTGAATAAGCGAAATCAAACAATAAACGGTGTTAACAAAAAAAGTGGTGGTCTCCTCGGGACACAGGATAGTGTTTAATTAACACAATCAATTTTTGCAGTGTACCATATTCGCCATTTGTGGAAAGGTAGAAATTTCCAGGCAGCCATAGATACTTCCGTGAAACATTTTTCCTTCCGACTTTCTAGGGGAGAACTTGCTAATAGTTTGCTGAACGATATAAAATCTCAAACATAAAATAGAATTGAAGTCATCATAATTTTCAAATTAACTTATTGGAATCTGAACTCAGAACACAGTACAAATTTTTTAACAGTAACTTCTCAGTAACGCCGGACACTAACACATCCAGTATTTTTGAATAATCAGGATCATCAAATGCCTGGCATGTTATAGCTCGTTGTTCATTACAATAGAAATTAGTGTAGTGCGATCAATGACTATTACCTAATTTGAAGTCACAATAAAGCGAGATGGCATAACGTTATCAGACAAAAGAAAACTTTCAATAATTGAGGCAAATTTAAAACGGTGAATAATAGCACTTTTATCAAATTCTGTGTTGGATGTCGGAGATTACAGAAATAGCACATTTTAACAAACATTAATAGATAATTTATGTGCAAGAATTCATATCGACGAAAAGCTTTGCTAGGTAAAATTTCTGTTCTGCATTCTCCCAGCTTCATCCATTCGGCTTGAGCCAAAATTATGTAAAGACCTTTAAAAAATTCAAATTCAGATTCGCTTTGAGAGTCCTTGGCAATCATTCTTATTTTTTAAAAAATGGACAAATCCCATTCAAGAATTCCCATTAGAAAATGGGTAGGAAAATTCTTAAGAGTATCTATCAAATTAAGTAATACATAATTTGAAAATATTTGCTATTGATAAGAAATTTCAAATCCTGGGCCAGTGACCTTCAAATATCTCAGCTAAAAAAATAGCTTCAAAATGAAATAGTTCAATTCGTTAATGTTAGATGAGTCGCTTTTCAAAATTTCAGTGTTTTTCTTGATTTGTTCGTTATTTTTAAAAACTGAAAATTAAAATTATTTATAAAAAATGTGTATCTTACGATTGGCCTACCCGTGTTTTTTAAAAAAAACTTTGTATATAAATGCATGTGTGTGAAAGCGAGAGAGAGGGAGGAAGAGAAAGAGAGAGGTGTCTTTTTCAATGAATTTCTAGAGGAACTGCTTCAACTTCATAAAACAGAGTACGTTCACTAGAAATAAAGCTTACATAATATTACTATAATAACGTTCGTGCTTGTACTTCCGATGTTTTCACATAGTTTGTTTGATGGGTATAAATTGGCATATTTGTGATTACATACATTGAAATAATTATGGTTGAGGAAATGTAACGGGAGAATCTCAAATAGCTTCTTATGGAATGCATGCAGTGAAAAGCATAAAAAGATACATCAAATATATGAAAATAGAATAATATTTGGTATAAAATCTGAAATCATGGAGGAGAGGTTCTCCTCCTTGCCCCTCCCTGCCGACGCCCTTGCTCATATCTTACCCTCTCATCTAACCAACAATATTATTTTCACAGTGCGAAGTTAAAATTATTCAATGATCATGAAGATATACACCCAAAACACGGTACAATATCGATAACATAATGTGAAATCAAATCTTAAACTATTAAAATACTTACATTCAAATACTTCGGCACGGTCGTTCATTTTAAACTTGCAACACGTGATCAGTTCTACATATTTGTCCCAGCTCCAAGTGAAGAAGGAATTTTGGCATGCAATATCCTGCTCTTTTTTCTTTTCAACATGGCAGCAGCGCGCAACGGAACGGAGGGTCAAGTGACCATCTGGTCCTCCGTTGCTCCGTTCACTTCAGTGCTCCGTCGAAGAGGGAATTCGGATAACCATCGACGGTGCATCCGACGGAGCAAGGGTACGGAACGGAGCATAAAGTGTTAATTCGGAAAGGGGGATAATTTTTATACACTCAAAAATGCATTGTTGAGAAACATCTGTTGTTGAAAAGGTTGCCATCTCTGACGCTAGATGGCAATGCAATCTCACATATCTACTATGTACAAATTTCAAACATCGATAGAAGCCGCAGTTTTCATCAAAGAAGAACGAAACTTCATACTTAGAATCACTCGACCAATAGCTAGGGAAACAGGGCGATTTCTTATATTCTCAATTGTACATTGTTGCAAGGCCTCCATTGTTGGCAAAAAGATAAATTTCGAACATCAATGAAAAGAGTAACTTACTTCGAACGTAAACTACTAAATTTTCATCAATTGAGAACAATTGAACCCTGGAAATATATTTCAAATGTAACTGTTCATGTAAATAGTGTAACTACAGCAGCTTTTAATCCACTATTCCCGCTCGAAAATTAATAGATTGTACAAATATTAATAATATAATCAAACCTTTATAGACCTATTCTCTGTGGTTCAGCAGTAAATTCTCCGAGTTCGGATCGGTAATGGGTGGGCATGCGTGTTCGAACTTCGCGATCTTAACATGTTTTCCAGTTAGATGAGGTGAATGCCGGGACAGTTCCTTAAGTAAGGTCCTTACCAGTTTTGTCCTATCCTCTTTCCCTACTCGAGCCAGAACCAGAGATGCATAAAGGTCATAAATAAATTATACAAAATACCTTCGAGATCTTCTAGATTAGGATGATCCGGAGTTCCTTCAAATTCCGATTTGTTTGTAAAATTATAATAATTTTAAGCATTATCGTACATTTTTATACACATTTCATTTCCAGACCAGCCATAGATCCTCCTAAAAAATTCTAGATCATCTCCGAAAGATCAGTCTCTGGCTTGGATGTTACCTAGACTGAGACTCTTGCTAGGGGGCACTTGAACAATGAATGCGCTCATATAATCTTGACGGGCCAAAATCAAAGTTACTAAAAATAACCCATACAAAATAAAGTTTAGGAAGTTATTTCAAAAGTATAACGAACTGCAGGGGCTTAATCTGCCCTTTTCTTCTCTCTTGCTCCCCGACTCTCTTTCTTTCTCTCTCTCTCTCTCTCTCTCTCACACACACACGAAGACATAACTTTCAAAATGCTTTGTCAATCTGCTTTGCTAAAATTATTGCACCCGTTAACATTAAAATATTTTCCGGTTAAGTCACTTACAATTATTAAAAAAGTAGTTTTTGAAGTATATTTTAAAATATAGTTAGGTGAAATTTTAAAAATATATTGATTTTTCTGTGGGTCTGTAATTATAATGTTGGTTTATCCTGTATTTAGTGAGGTACATCTTAGGTATATATTTATTTAAGCTTTCAGATTACTGTAAGTAAGCATTACATGTATCAGTTCATAAAAATATGCACAGTTATTCAGTATAAGAGTATACACAAAATATAAGAGAATATAAAATTAAGAATACATAATAGAATAACAAGACAAGGTAGCAATTAATAAACACAAAAACATCCTTTTTAGATACCAAATGAAGCCAATCATACTTTGTTGTTTAAAAATTCCTCTGCTGTATAGTAAAGAATATGACTGTATATTCAACCATGTTTTGATAACAAACTGTTTGCTATTTTTTGATTACCCGTACTCTGTCTTTTGCCTATCGAAAGGAGCGAAAGCAGCCATAATTTCTAGGTTCGGCAGCACCTTTCTTTTTGTTAGAGGGAGGGAAGAAATAATCTGCACCAGTCCATTGAAACCTATCTTTTTGTTAAAAAGATGGGAGAAATAATCTGTGTCCACTTGTTCAAGAGAAGGAAAATTAACTGGCTTCAAATCATGTTTCCTGCCGGAAGTAACAATATAAAAATACGAAATTCGTTAAAGAATTTTAACTCACAAGTTTTTATTAATTTTAATTAATCGTTTCGAGGGGGCACTTGAACAATTTCGGGGGCCCCCAAAAACATGCCTGAATTCATTCATCACTGAGCATAAGAAGAACACGTAATTTTGATCTTGATCGTTGTAGCATCAGTTGAAGGTGTGATTCGATGGTAGAACTTCATATTTGTGTGGTGTGTATGGGGAGGAAGAAATGAAGTGTGTTCTTGAGTTCTGTCTCATTACTTTTCTCATTAATCCAAGGCAGTTATGCATTATTGTGAGTGAAATGTGGCATCAGGTTATATTGTTGTAGTAACAGATGATAATATGTATTTCGAAGTGAAGGAATGGGCTTTGTCATGACAGAGGTAGCCGAAAAGAGCTTCGTTTTTCTCCGCAGATGTTTTCCATTATAATACTGCACTATTAAAAAAGCAACTGCAATGCCCAACACCGTACTGGGACAAGTTACACAGACAAGGGAGGTGAGAGACTCACAAACATCATCGGAGGGCGGGGGCTGGCCTATCCTTTTCATTTTTTGCACAGAGAAAGGGAAAATCGTAAAGTTCTCCGTGTAGCGAAGAGACCTTGAAAATCCTCTTGAAATACTAGAATGATCCACACAACTTCCCGTTTTACACACGATAGAAACACAAACCGTGCAAATTTCAACATATCTTGTGGGATTCTATACACAGATAGACAACACTTTCACAGTCTCCATAAACTTTTGAATACGCGCTGGGATAATTACT
The DNA here is from genome assembly GCA_022664845.1 of Lepisma saccharinum. Classification (NCBI taxonomy): domain Eukaryota; kingdom Metazoa; phylum Arthropoda; class Insecta; order Zygentoma; family Lepismatidae; genus Lepisma; species Lepisma saccharinum. Next base: position 38,238 of record JAGDQP010013864.1, read on the forward strand.
TTATTCTTCATGACCCTTGTTAAACGGTCGATCCTGGAGGGAGAAACCGCGCAACGTTTCAAGACAATAATAATAAAGTCGTCTTTTAGATTTCAATATAATTTTGAGGTCAGTTCAGGTCGCAGTATCGTGGAGACTATAGTGGCTAGAGTGAAAATCAGTATTATAAACAAGAGTTTCAGACGATAAGAAAAATCATTCTCGTAAATGTGGATATAGAAGTAAGAAGAGGAAGTTACGATCAAGGATTTGGATGATGGAACATAACAACTACTGATTTTACTAATTCTTGTTGTGTTCTTTGGTGCTTTTAGTCATCATGGTAATTAGCACAAAAATAATTGATCATTGTTGCTTTTATGCATTTTAAATCAAGACTATTTATTGAGGTACAATAATAGGACAAGAGATTGTGAGTTTGTGGGGAATAGAAAATTAGATCTTTCAACCTTGACTGAGTAAATTGTCAAGTTCATTTCCAACGTGACGTATTTCGAAAAGACACAATAATCGCAAAATTTTGTTTACTAATATTAGTATTTACTATGAATTGGTGGGCCCGGGCAGTATATTGAAGACTTTTATCGCAATGTTCCCATGCCTGGCACTCTGAGATGCACTCTACTATGATAAAAATCTAGTTATTTGAAGATACTTATATTTCGAATCATCATCATTAGTATTCTGCCGAAACCGACAAGTTCTTCAATACACTATTCATTCAGAGTTGAAACCGGGTCACTTTTGGTAACCTGGTGACCCGGTTCGAAATTTGACCGTATAACCCATGACCCGGTCTTGACTGGAATGATTCGGAACCCGGGCTTGACCGAGATCACCAGACTGAGTTAACTTCATGATCGAATCTTATCCAATTGACCCCGTGACCCCGTCTTGTTTCTGTAGTTTGAGCCTTGCAAGGATAGTTGCCATGTCTCCACAAGGACCTTAAGGTCCGAGTCCTGGTCGTGACGCGTTTTTTCTTTTTCTGTAGCACCTGTGAAAATATTATATTTTACAGTATACTTTTGATATGCAAAAATAATTCTTTGTTTTATAGTTTTTGTTCTTTATTTGTATTTTTCTTTTTATTCAACATCTGCTAATTTACCTAGAACAATTGTGTGTTCAGAAAAAGAACAGAAACAGTATGAAAATAATAATAAATAGACGGTTACATTACAATTACAGAATCAATTATAATAATAATTCCGCATGTGCAATGTAACCGTTTATTTTTAATTTCATACTTTTGCTGTCTTTTATGTGAACACACAATTGTTTTATGTAAATTAGCAGATTTTAAATAAATGATGCAAAAAGAAAAATAGAAATGAGTTAAAAGTTACAAAATACATTCACTTTACATGCGTAAGCATATTGTAAAATATAACATTTGCACAGGTGCTACAAACAAAGTAAAAGATGGAAAAATACGTCGCGACCAGGGCTTAAACCTCGGACATTTCCTACCGTAAGCCAACGCCTCTCGTTCCACCAGAGCTGCTGGAAGGAACGTTTATAGTAATGCTGCTTCTTCTCTCCGCACGTTAGATCTCACTAATATTATCGTTTAAGCCTTTCCCACTGAACAGCAGGTCTAGAAAAAAAATATTGTACGCTTTTTGTTAGATACTCTATCGATTTTCAAAGTTTGGTTACGATCTGAATTTTTGACATCCGGATGTTTGGGTGTCAGTTAATTAGAGGGAAAATGTTTTTGGTTGGCAACACTGTAAAGCCTGCAACACCTAATGGTCTATCAGGGAGACTTCTCCGAATACGTGACAGGAAGACTATAGGCTACCTAGGATCTTAGTTCGACTACATTCTCCTTTCAGACCTTAGTTCAGTATCGGATGGTAAGACAACTTTTTTCTGTCTACTAATTGCCTCAATAAAAATTTAAATCCACTGAGTCCAGAGGCGTCATTTAGGAGGGGAGGGGGACGATTCCACCCCTGAGTTTGAGAATATAAACACAATAAAACGTATAAAACTTCTGAAAAAAATACAAAATTAAACCAACATAAACACAGTACACAGTAAGAAATACTACAGTATTTTTTCAATTTTGATTTTTTGTAGGAGTTCGGAACTAAATTTATAGCTAAGACAACAACTTGTAACGCGCTATGCAATGTGGGTTAGTGAAATTTAATTGTTTCTTATAGTAATTTTGGCGCCGACCTCACACAAGAAATCTAAAACGAGAAAAAAAAATTAAGAAGTGTTTTTATTTTTACTTATAGTGCGTTTTTATGTTGGGCGTTTATCTTCGTCTTCTGTAAAGAAGTTTATATCTATATACTCTTTTCCTTTCGTATTAGTACCGCTCAGGAAAATTTTTGCGTTACGTCTGCATGGAGTAACAATTGGATCGCCACGATACTCTGTGCGGTAACTGTCCCAACATTGACTAGATTTATCATAACAGTGGTTCTCAAAAGGCGCTCACTGGCACACTAGTGTATCGCGAAATTGCTTGCCTGCCCGATGCCGTTCCTCGAGAACACAGATATTTTTTATTAAAATGATAAGATAAAGGGAAATTAAATATCTTTAAGAACGTCATTTATTAATACAAGGGGAATAGTGCATTGTGAGTAACAAACTGGAATTCTTAAAATTATTGAGTCTGTTCTGTTGAGAATTTCTAGCTTTGGTCTTGTTAATTTTCTGCGCACTTGTTACGTTTGAGTGCGTGTAGTAAGCAACAGTATAAACCACAGCAGTGTGTTTTTTCAGAATGTGTTTTTGAGAATTATTATATGAGCATTAGTAGGTCTCTTTTTGTGTTTTCTTTCCTGGGCACTTCTGAGTCGTTTGGCTCGTGATATGGCCAAGATTAGTTTGTTAAATTGGCAGACGACAGGACAGCTTGCGTCATCAAAGTCCTATATAGAGAAGCCTTGTTTATTTTTATAATAGGTGTTCCTTTTGTTTGGAGAATTGCCATTTTTTGTGCTAAGTATAGCACGTAGTAGCTTTTTATCAATCTTAGCCGAGTACTGCCTAAGCGTTAAGTCTTCTCGGGTCAATTTTAACCCTGTCCATTTTTATATTTCACCTTGGATGTATATGTAGTGGTTAGATTGGGTATATATATACATATACAGTATATGGTGGGCAGTCTTTGTTTCATATCTCAAGGTGCCCAGGGCCTATGTATATGTTGCAGGAGTCAGAACTATCAAGTTGATCAGATTAGAGCGTTTTCTTTATATTGTAAGGTAATTTTAAGTTTTAGTTTTTGTTTAGGTATGAAAACATTTCATTTTTGAAGGTGAGTTATTATTAACCGAGTACTGCCTAAGCGGTAGGTCTTCTGGGGTCAATTTTAACCATGTCCATTTTTACATTTCGCGTTGGATGTATATGTATTGGTTAGATTGGATATATATATATGTGTATATATATGTATATGGTGGCCAGTCTTGGTTTCATATCTCAAGGTGCCCAGGGCCTATGTATATGTTGCAGGAGTCAGACCTATCAAGTTGATCAGATTAGAACGTTTTCTTTATATTAATTTGTAAGGTAATTTTAAGTTTTAGTTTTTGTTTAGGTTAGAGAACATTTCATTTTTGAAGGTGAGCCATTGAGGAGCATTACGTGTTTTGGAAGTTCAGTTTCGTTTGTCTGACAAGTTTAAGGGAGACTTCGCTATTTAAAATTTGTTCATAAATTTTATTTTTCCTCTCCGTTATAGCTGAACATCTTGTTTTGTTCAGAGGAAGTCCAGTCCTATTGTCTTTGCTTTGTTTTCCTCAGTTTCGTGTGTTGAATGTAGGAATAGTTTTAGTGGCATATTTTGGGTATAGACCCAATTTGTATTCAAGTTGTGGGATCATATCATATAACAGGTTTGCCACCATAATGTTTACTTTTTCTGTGACATCATGCAGAAAAATATCGTGAGTTAGTTGGTTGAGTTCTTGTGGAGTTTTTACTACCCACAACAAGACAGCTATTTTTCTTATTTCGATGAGAATTTATTTACTGATTGTCTTCCTTTTAATAGCGTTCCTCAGTATTAGCGGATGTAAGATTTTTGCCTGTAACCGGAGTTGAATCCGGATTGTTTAGTGGCGTTCACCTCAAGACACTGAGCACAATATGATATATCCACAGCCACAGATATAAGGCTGCTATAATTGGCTATTTATTCTTATCTTATCATTGGTAATATTTGTCACTGCCGATCACCACTGCCTCTAACGAATTTTTTTTTCTCTTCTAAAGAGACTCAAAAAAATACTTTTTGTCATCAATTTCCGATGATCGACTCACCTCGCCTCGTTGATGATTTGGCTGTGGAGCGGAAAGAGGCTAAGAAAATTTCTATTGATGATCGTGTTAATGATTACTAAAATTAAGCCAAGACCCTTTGAGACATTAGAGCTTTTCATCTGCTCTGAATAACACTTTAGAAAAAGTTAACAACTAAAATTACCTTATCTTTTTTATATCAGATATGAATGTTACCTGTTTTTAGCTATATAACAGCGAAGAAGTGGATGTGAATTACGTGGGGGGGGGGGGGGTGAAGTAAAAAATCTGGAGGCTGTAAGTAGATTTTGCACGTTTTCTGACGATTTTTGACTGTAATTTTTTTTAAGTTGGGAACGCTCTTGAGGATTTGGAGGGTGACACCCCTCACAGGGGGCCTGATGGAATCACTGATTACGTATATGTAGAGTATGAAGCAAGAACTATGCTTGGAAATAGGTGGGATGCGCCAAGCGATATATCATGTAAGGTCTTTCCTAAATTTTGTGCCCCCACCCCCCCTTCCGAAGCAAAAACTGAAATGACGCCACTGACTGAAACCCACTTCTTGAAATTTTGCAGGACAGTATTCTATAACCTTATCTACTGTCACACTGCCGGGAGCTTCACCTCTGGTCTATCAGATATTATGCCTACACGTTTTACAGGACTGTCAACTATACTTCCTCTTAAATACTCGAAAATTACGTATTGTAGAAAAATCTTGCAAAGAGAGCTTATGCCTCAGAATTTATCAGGGAATAACAGGACATGTCTACATGGGAGCGAATTTTTTATTCATCCATCCTGTATAAGATGCTTGTATACTCCATCATACTTTGCGGTGAAACAAATAAAACCAAGTGATAAGTGACGCGAGGCCTAGTCGGAGGAATATACAGGATTCATGTATGCTTTGTAATTTGCTAAATCAAGAAAACAAAATGAAAAATACACCTAAAAGTATAAAAGTTGCTCATTCAAAACGAAAACATGAGAACCAAGACAATAATAAAAAAACAATTTAACGAATAAAAAGTAACGAGTGTGCTTGGATTCGATCCTCAGTCATGATATCCGTCTAGACAGGAATTGGTCGTTGTAGGATCGAACTAACAGCTCCGCGTCTTTTGCTGTGGGCCTCAACACGAAATTACGTCACGGATTATCAGATTGCTAGATCTACTGTGCTTGCTCAAGTCTAGATTAGGCTACAGACGCGTTGCGCCTTTTTTTCCTATTTCCCACTCTTGTTGAAATGGATAATAATACGCCAATAAGCAAAGCCTTTTCGTTTAAAGTTTTTTCTGTGATTGATGACGGTATAAGTCATGTTGCCAATTTTAAATTCGGTACTCCACAAGCTACTAATAAATATATTATAAAATTTGCCGAAAATGAAGATAAATTTATAGATGAAGGTAATTTGTAAAGTTTTGTGATGTTCGTTGGTGAATTTCTGGCTTAACACCAACAAAATAATATTAAATATCCATTAACTCAAAAGTTAATATCATGTGTAATGTGTCAAAAAAAAAAATATCATGTGTAATGTCTTTATCGAGGATTTGAGTATGATAGTAAATCAGATATTAGTATTTCAAGAAAACCAAACGTTTGGGCTTAAAGGTATTCCATTCAAACAAAGAAGTCCATCCTTTATTTAAGGCAATGGTAATACAGGGGATCCGTTTCAGGCTTAAGTAGAAAGTACTGTGAATCTTTATACAACCGTTCTGTTCGTCTGTCGATAACTTCCAACTCAGAAACTACTAAGACAACATAAAGCATAATGCCGTGTTGCGTTCTCCTTATTTATGACTCCTTTCATGATGCAATTGTTGGGACTTAGTTGAGAAAAAAAAAGTTGAGAAAAAACAACAATTTAAAAATGAATTGAATTTGAATTTTATTTAAGGCCTTTATGCATCTAAGGCTCAGGCCGGGGGGGAAGTATTCGGGAAGGTGCCGACCAGGGCCTATGTTGACGGTCTGAGTAACGCTAGACGGCTGGTCACCCTACTATAGAGGGCTAAACGTCATCAATAAAATTCAATTCAATATGTTCATGAAGAGAATACATTGACGTGCATATTTCACTCGCTTCATTGAAACTAGCAGACAATAGGTTTGCTTTTCTGATGATTTTCTCCTCTCTCGTAACGTAATACAAATCGTTCTATCAACAGTCAGTTAATACTAATGATAACAGACTAGGTAGTTGGTCAGTGCGACAGGATTTATACGATAATAATGGTGCCGAACACTACAAGAAGTGTCCGAGCTGTCGGGATGGTACCTAGAAATTAGGCGATGAACACCTTCTAAACGTACTCGGTTATTGATGAGCAAACACAAATAAACATTAAATAATGACATTTATTGAAGGTCGTAGCTCAGTTAAATTACAAGAATACAAGATTATTAAAACAAAACATGGATCTTTATAGGAGAGATGTCAATACACCTCGTCGACGTCGAAGTTCTGAATCATGATGCTAATAATAATTTAGTTACAAATTTAAACATATTAAATATTGAATAACAAAGAATACAAATAAGTATAAAGTAAGCTCCAAATACCAAATTATACCGAATCAAGTCCATATACCAACTTAGTTAATTTAGAGAGAGCAACATACCTTCTGATTTTAAGATGTTTCTGATGTGTTAATATGTCGAATGAATTGCACTTCGTATTCAAAGTTCGAACTATCACTTTCACTGTATGAGTGGTTTAATCGTGTTTAAACGAAAGCTATAAAGTTCTGTAATTCTTCTGAACCCAAAACGGAGTGTAATTTGAACATAGCTGTTCGATGGAAGTTACTGTAGAATTTAGGCTGAAGCTGTCGAAATACTCAATAACGATGATTGAGCACAACCGTCTACAAATGTCCGTCTGCGAGTGCGTGTAGAGAGAAGTTTGTGGTAATATTTATATTAGTCTATTTTCTAATTGAAGGAAGCACTGATAATTTTCATGTGGGATAAAGTACAACTGTTCAAGGCGAAGCTGTTTACAATTTTTTAATCACTTCTTAGGTTCTTGTGTTATTATTCACATCACTAAATAAGTGTCCAGATTGTCGCGTGGTTCTTCTGAAAGAGAACATACACATGTAACAAATCTTAGTTCTTGTGAAGCAAGGTCAAATCGTGGTTATTATAAAGAGTTCTTTTCGTAGGAATGTATACACGGGAATAGAAATGCTGTCACTGTCACGTTGCTCTGTTTTGACATACTAATTGTTACTGTGGAGCTTAAGATAATTTTAGCGTTTGATCATGATCTTATAGACGTCGAGAAACAAATCTTAGAAACAACTCAATATATATCAAATGTCTTACAAACTAAATACACTGTTACACAAAATTTTAAGAAAATAATGAAATAGTAGCTCAGACTGGAACCAAAGTTGCAGTTTTAGATACTGTAATAAAGGAATCGAAGCATATTAAGAAATGAACAAGAAAAATATTCTGACACAAAATGGTATTGAAGCCCTTGAATAAACACACAGTAATAATTCCTTTTTAAAGTATTATTGAATCTAGAAGTAGATTCCTTTAGATATTAAATAATATATTGGTTATAAAATAAATGATTATACATGAATATTTCCAATAATGGTTTGAATAAAGGGGGAGGAAATGAGTAAATATATTTTCAACCAAAAGTTCGTAGCTTTTATAGTTTGAGAGAACTAAAACTGTTCTTTGAATCTATATAAGGAGTCAAATATTTACAAAGATGTCACTGTAAATTGTTCTCTGAATATTATCACTTATTTAATGTCGATACAAGTTCGTTGAGTAATACACTGATTGCGTATTATTAATGAAATGTCTCTTGTTTGGATCGTCCATATTAAAGTGTCTTGAAGCTAAGATTATACAACTTGCACTTGCAATTAAAGTGTTCGATGACATTGTTAGTATCGAAATATTGTCAGTCACTTTTGACTGTGAGGAAAATTTTCACTTGGGCTATTCACTGTAATATGGTGGGTATGTGAATTGATGTCAATCTTCTGCTGTTAATTGTTCCAGTTATATAGGATTCCAGTGGTAGATAGTTTTTCTGCAAACATTCTTGTTGGAAGAATGGTATTTCAAGGGGAACTTTCTTTTGGTGAATCAACACTATGGGCTTAAAGACTGTTGTTAGATTTTATGTAAGGGGGGTTCTGCAGAGTAA
>JAGDQP010013865.1:9392-46704 GCA_022664845.1 Lepisma saccharinum
GTCTGATTTTCGATTAAAAGCCTGATAAAAGCTACGAAAATTTAAAAATCATCATTTTTTAGGTCCAGTTCACTGGTTTTCTGTTTCGTTCGGTTACCGCGCAGGGTGTGGATGTTTACATTTATTATTAATAATTGCTTTCTTTCATTTTTCGTGCATTATCTTAAATTAGTTACCATGGGAACGTGGAGGTTAGGTAAGGTTTGGTGCGGTCATGTATATTATCAAAATATATTTTCATATGTTCATATTTACTATTAATAATATTGCTTTCTTGCATTTTCGTAGATTCTCTTTAATTACTGACCATGGGAATTTGGAGGTTAGGTGCGGTCATGTATCTTTACATTTTTTGTTCTCATATACGTCACAGTTCTTTTCGTCGGAACAAAGCTTACCACACTTTCTGCAATTTGTTTTTAGATTTATTAAACCATGACTTTCACACAGTTTCAAAAGATTTTCGTCTTATTAGCCATATAGTTTCACAAACTGCAATGCTGTTAACTCACACCCTGGGTAATGTCCCTCTACACCTGTATTCATGTTCACATTATAAATGATCGTAACTTTCCCACAATCGAATCGTGCGGTAACCTTCCGCCAAGTAGTTCCCTCCGTTTCCCAAATAGTTCCATGTTTATCACCTTTTATATAATAAAATAAACTCAACTTTCGCTCTTCTTATATATTATCAGCCACACAAACGAGCAAATTACCCATTTCTTCCCTGTAAATTTTCTAAATTTTACTAGAAATATACGACCAACTTTGGAAGTTAACAATTCGTTGAATAGTTTTTTTTAACCTTAAGAGGAATTTTCTGTCCAAACAAAATGAATGCAAATATGAACAAGTGACAGAGACTCAACAAGTGGGAGCAAGTTAGCTTCTTTGCCTCTATTTGGTTAGTGTATAATAAAATCTCAAAATTTCACTAGTTTACAAAAAAAGAATAGTTTCTATTATATTTTACAACCTATATTTTTATTATTAATAAAATTGCACACTCGGATGTGAATAAACGAAAGGAAATTTAACTTCTCGTGGTTTGCTTGTATCTGGTTTAAATTAAATAGGAATAATATATTGCTGAATTAAAAAATATTTACAGACCTATTGTGCTGTTCACTTTATCGAGGGAACATTTCTCTCGGCGTAAGAAAAGGGTTAAATTAGAAGCAAAGAAACTACGAGAAGTTAAATTTCCTTCATTATCGTCACATCCGCAATGCATAGGTTTTTAGGCTGTAAAATATTTTCTTTTTATAAATAGTTCAATTTGGTTCTTTAATTAGAGCTAAGCTACCTTGCTCCCATCTGTTGAGTATCTGTCATTCTTGCACGTTTATATCTACAGAAAAAGACATTCAAATACCTTGCAAGTATTACATTCTGTATTTTTTTTTAGCTGCCACGAAAGGCATTTTACCCCCTGCTGACGGCTATTCCATTGTAACCACCTTTTGGTCGTTGTACCCGTAACTTCGTAATATAATTTCATATTTACTCAACTTTTTTTATCTAGATTCGATGTGCTTTGCTAGCGGGGGTTAGGTTCGTCTGTATGGTTGTAGTTCCGTAGTTGAACACGCTAATATGGCATTTTTATTGCTACGGTATATAATAAGATCGAGAGAGATAAAATGCCGTTTATATCAACCAAAATGTGAAAGATTATGGGAATGCTGTAATGTTTGAATCGTTTGTCAGTGTCAGAGTTTGAAATAGCTCGTTTTTTTTTTAAGTAGAAAGAGAACAGAATTACTCCCTGGTTTGGTTGGAATTGTCCTATGAACTGACATCATGCATTGATGAATAACCTTTACATGCGTTTGCAGAGAATACATTTGGATCGTAGTGTACAAGCAAAAAACAGAATTACTTATATTTATTTAGTTATTCTTTTCATTCTTTTCATCCATTCTTTTATTTAGTTAAATCAAGTGTTTATTTATTTTTGTTAAAATTCATACATTGTTTTCGGGTTAACTTTGTTAGTACCGGACCAATATTTAGAAATTTACAGGATGAATTGAAATAATAGAGTGTCGTTTGTGATGAAATGGGAGATAAATTGTAATGTGTGACATTAAAAAAGAATAATAATGTTGTTGTAGTGAGTTTTTGAGATGTTTTAAGACGCACTGCATGTGGTGACGGAAGGGACTACTTGGCGTAGAGTTATAGTTGTTGTCATGTGGTTGCGCGTAAGGCAGTGTTGAAATGCCTCGTGTTTGTGATGGTTGTGACATTGCGTAAACTGCACGCCTCCCATGAACAAGGGCTTGGGTAACGGTAGTGTGTAATGTGTGTGTTTTTAGTGATTTTGGTTTTGTCCGGCACTACTATATAAATGCCTTGTTTTGGATGTGGGAGGTGACATTGAGTAAAATAGTAAAAACCCGAGTATATAATAGATTGTGTTAAGAAATAGAACACTGGATGAACGGAACTGGGAGAGCAATGAAAGTTTTCTTTTGTGTGAAGTTTGAAACTGTAGAAACAGGTGCGGATATTGCAAGTAGGGGTCAGAAACTAGAAATGCTTTTTATGAATACACGTTGGCCTCAACTTCAGGAAGTAACTCTACCATTTTGTACGTATGTAAAAGTAAATCTGTTAAAAAAACATTGAATCTGACTACTAGCCCGCAAGCCTTCGCTTACTCGACATCACTGTTTTGCGATAAGAATTCCGTTTGGCTCGTTTTTGGAAGAGATAACTACCGTTCTCTGCAGAAGTGAGATAAGAAGTGAATTAAAATATTCAATCCCATCATTAACCCACCTTCGTTCACTCGCCATTACTGTTTTTTTTTTGTGTGAAAAATAGCCTTTTGTGCCTTTGCGACGCAAGTGCACGTAAGTGAAAGTATGTAGTGTTAAAAACCTTCGAATTTGATCACTAAACCGGCTTTACTTTTCTCGGCATTGCTTTCTTTACAGCAACAGCACCCTTTAGCTCCGCTTTTGGGTCGTAGCTTTAACATTCTGTATTTAAAAACTAAAAATTATACAAATTGACTACTAACCCGCCTTTGTTTTCACTTTACTCTGTGAGTAGTACCCGTCGAGTCTGTTTCTGGAACGTAACAGTACCATACTGAACATAAATCAGGTACCGTTGAAAAATCGAATTTAACCGCCTTCGCTGGCTCGGTATATTGTATGGTATTTGGATAGATAAATTTTGAATTTTGGGGACATTTTAGTAACTAATTACTTTGGCCCGTCTCGAGTCCATTAGCTGCTAAGTTTCTGGAATTTACAAATATCCATGCTCCAAGCGGGATTTGAAAGCGGTTCGAGTTGCTGGCTTGGCGCCTCAACCCACACGACTATCAGGTCGGCCTATGGTATTTGGAACAAACAAAAATAATACTTTTCATTATTGTGTTTTTTTGGAGAGTACATAACTCTACAATTCTGTACATTCGTAAAAGCCGGTAGTTTAAAGTAAAACAAACGGACTTTACTGCTAACATACTTTCGTTCACTCTGTATGTATAGAAAGGATCGCGTGTAGATAGTGGAGAAGCACCCATAAAATGCGTTTATTATCGCATCTTTAAGCTGTGAGGTAAGGATGAGGACAAGAACAAATGTAGCATGAGAATGTCTGACGACCACTTACACTATCTACACGGAGAAAGGCGTTACACATAATTGAGAGCAATCAGCAGTAAGGTGTTTTTTTTATATTTAACACAAAGGTTGCAACACTGTTCGCACAGTAGTAGTAATACTAGTTTTGCTACACTGTCAGCTTGGTAACTTCTTTCTTGATATGGCAACATTGCTACTATTGGTAACTAATCTCAGTGGATGGAAACATTGATTAACAACAGTGTTGCGAATTTCCGTTGGTGACAGAGTGGCGCTGCTAGTGTCGAAACTCGATACGTCGAAAAACATGGAGGATACTCATCTTTCTGTTAAGGGTATATAATCTTTGCTCACTAGTACTACCCTGAGTTGAGGTCCTTAACAAAGAAGCAAGCTAGTGTGTTACCAAATCCTAAAGCCTTCTGCAAACAGTCAAACGGACCATTGTTGCGGGCTAGTATTGATTTTAGGATAAAGAAGATCTTATTTAAAGCTAACATTATTCTTTTAAAATGCCTAAATATATAGAAATATATGAAAGTAGCAATTGAATATTGCATTGTCATCCAGCAAACGGTCCTGTCCAAAAATTCGTCATGTGACGTCGTGAGGACACGTGAGTAAGGACACGTTTGAAACATTGTGTGTTAAATAAAAGCATGCAAATATGTTTTAAGACAAGTTTATGCAGTTTTATTCAAATTCACGCGAGAGAAATTCTAGCATATAGCTCTAAACTTTAGTATTCTATTTCGATTCTTCGATAATTGAATAGTGATCATTTACATTTTTCTTGCATAAAACAAAACCCGAGCGACGAAAGGCTTTTGTTATAAGAAACTAATTAGATACTGTCGTAATATTAATAATATGTTTCAATTTTTGAGTAGAGATACTTTCAGTAAAATGTAGGCGTAAAAATATAATTAGTTTAGAACAAGGATCAAACACGTGTATCTATATCAATTAATGAATTATATAAAATCAACCAAAGGTCTGGAACTTGGTATCGAAATTCGAATTATTTGCAAATAAATAGTGTTATTGGTGAGAATAAAAAAATACGATCAAAAGAGAAATTTCCATGTTTTTGCCACTTTTCGTATTTGAGTTATAAAATGTTCAAAAAATTAAAAAAATGATTGATTTTTTACGCGTTGCGAAACCTCTTAAAAGATCGCAAAACCTGTTAAAAGATGGAAACTCATTTTTTTTGTTCTAGACAGTTCAAACTAGCTCATTCGTTTCAGAATTTCATGAGCTGTAATAAGATGAATTTAAAAAAAAAAATGTGTTAGAAATAGTATAAAAGTTAGAACATATCTACTCTGATACATGCCACTACAGGAACTCAATAAATAATATTTACAGTTGGTTATATTAATAAAAGATGCAGATGTTAAAGGTATATCTTTTGCCTCAGCCTAAAAGGCCTAAAAGAGATAGTAACTAACTGTAATATTAAAACTGCATTCCTTCAAATTGTTCAAACGACTTACGAAGTATATAGTTAATGAAAATTAAATGGGTATATACAAATATTTATACAAATTATGTACTATCCAAAACCTCATAGAAACTGAGAGTTTGCGGTTTTCATATGAATTTAATAGTACCATTCCAAAGTACTTAACTGGACAGAAGACCTGATGTGTTCGAAATTTCCTCTAGAATATGCTAACGGCCTCTTCCGATTCCTGCTGCTGTTTTAACTCTATATTTTCCTGCGTACACTCGCTTTTACTTTCACGTTGAGTGCCATCGACGAGAGATTTCTCAGTCGATAAACCTGATTCGTCGCAGCATAATGGGTCTACATTATTCTCCGTCTTTCCTCCAATTGAGCTGTATGACTGAAACATTTAAAGCAGTTACAATTAAATAAATTGTGCCCCTAGAAGCACCTTCAGTTACAAACTTATGGCGTTCTTTGGTACTCAAATTACGGATTTAACTCAGATGCGGTTAATAATCACCTCAAAAGAAAATGTCCTTGCAAAGTTATTTCTTACGAATATTCCGTGGACAGAGTGAAGTTACATTCAAAAATATATCTTCCTATCAAGTTAATATTTACCACTGTAATGGGCGTTATTATTGTTATGCTGCCATCCAGGAATCTATGTACACATTGGTAGAATGACCTTAATGATCTGACAATATATATGTACACACCATTAACCAATCTCTTTTTCATCCTCTCACAAACACACACACACACAGAGAGAGAGAGAGAGAGAGAGAGAGACGCCCACGCACCAACATAAATATGCCTTCAGCATTTCACCGGTGGACCGAAAGCCAGCCAACGATAGGGAAGAGTTGGGCCACCGGTGAGAAAAGATGGTGCCCCATCGGTCAAATTTGTAAAAAAAAAATTCAGTTTGCCGGTTAGTGGCTAAAAGATGGGGGAAGGAGAGAGCTCCAGCGCTGGGCCACTAGTGACCCGTCTATACGCCACGTCACTTACTATCAGTGACCCACTAGGGCAAAAGCTGATGGTTTACTAGCGGTCTGTCTATACCCCACTACACTCATTACTATTGGTCCGTCACTGGAAAATCACCATTCCTTCAAATTTGAATTACGATAGAAACAAGAATCTTTCCTCAGAAGATACAGCTGAATAGTGAATTCCATAGAAAAAAATGTCAATTATTTCATACAACGATTTTGCCAAGAACGGGAGGAATTAAAGGATTGTGATAAAATACAATTATGTTAAAGTTCGCATGTTTACTTTGAGTCGTTGATGTAGACATTCTATGTTGGCTTTTATCGCAATCTCTTGATCGTTTTAGGTAGGCTACTTGGAAGGAAACTTTGAAACATAGGATTAACTACTATAGATCCAACTCTACAGATGACCTTCGATGGTAAGATTCTTGTTACAAGTTTCTTCTGTTATCCTTCATCACGCCTTTCGACATCTTTTGCTCAGGCCTGAATAAGCTAAGAAAGGCAGGACAAGAGAAGCAGTCAGGTCCCAATTCCAAGTACTGTCTTAGCATTCGCAAGGTGAAGCTGAGGGAAATCCTCTTTCAGGACGGTTCGAACCGATGTGCCTACCCATTGCGTATCCAAAGATACACAAAGCATGTTATTTTCACTTAGTAGCAAAATTATACATTTAAGGAAGTTAACACATTTTAAGAAAACTCTTAATATTTTATAGATATAAACAATTTGTAGTTGAAACAGATAAATGGTATTAGCATTTTTAATGTGAAAATCATACGTATAGCAGCACACAATACATAGTGATAGACAGAAAAGCAATTCAGACACTGCGACTTTAAATTGTCTTTGGGCAACAATGCATCCGAGACAAAGTCTTTGTTTACTTGTAGGGGATCCAAAACTTCTTCCAGCAGTATTGTGCTTCGTTTCCAGGCATTTTGCTCTTTACTACGCTCGTTGTTTATGATTCTTCCCAACAAAAAATGAAAGAAAGAAAGAGAAGAATGGATACAAAACCTTAAGTACACTACCATGAAAAATTATTCACATTCACCTTAAAATATATCTTGGAAAATGCTACAAAGCCGTACTTAAGGTTAACACAGTACAAATTACATAGGGTTTGTATACTCTGAACAATTCGCCATCTCAATGTAGGTAATACTGATAAAAGTGTTACCGTCACTTACTTGAAACTATTTAACAGTAACATGAAAACCTCATTTTCACGGCACGCACCTGCAGTTATCTGGTGCTTTGCGCTGGCGAGAAGTAATGTTTGCTCGGTAGGACATCTATTTTGAAAGAAAAATGCAGTTTGCATAGCCAGAATAATGCTAGTTAAAGTAAGAGGAAATATTGTAATGACTCTGATGAACCTTATTTTTATATAAATAATACCACAACAATGTTGTTAGTTTTGTACTTAATCGACGAACCGGATAACGTTCGTGTATTCTTATGTTTAAATAATAATTTATGAACAAAATTAAATTTACTGCATCTTTACATATTTTCCCGTCGTGTTTGCAGGGGTGTAAATTTGAAACGGCAGTTCTTATACATGCAGTTGACATTTCAGACTTCCTGTGAAAGTCAGGAAGTATAAACAAAATAATGTGCATTTATATTGGTGAAAATTAATACAATCCATCTAATTTGACGATGTATCAGACATGATTTAAATAATTTAAGAGTGCGACATCTATAAGGCACTAATTTTCGTAATATTTTCATTAGCTAATGAAATTAATGTTATATATGGAAGGCAGCTGAAAGAAACAAAGAACTGCAGCGGTTTTTAAATTGGGGTAAACTTTCTGGATCAGTGGTTGAGAAAGTTAATATCTTCGTCTTTCTTTTTTTAAAAAAATAAATAAAAGAAGATAAAGTCAGGCACGTGTCAAAACAAGCACCTAGCGCTGAGCGTGATCAGGAGTGACTGTTGTGGGAGGAACCGGGCTGTCTAGCAATCCCATGACCCTTCACATGGAGCCATCTTTCCTCAAATGAAATACATTGTCTCTTTCAATATTTCTTTCAGAAAGAAAGAAAGAAAGAAGAATGTTTTCTAAAACTAGCTTTTATTTTCCTTCACTGTCATTGTTTTATTTATTTTCTCTTACCAGAAGTTGAAGGCCAGAAATACGTAAATTCTGCTCCCTCCTCAACTAAAACATTCCATCTCCATCTCAGTGGCTGATTCATAAGGAATGGATGCGCGCGCCCACCCCTCAACGTAAAAAAATACTTTTATATATTATTCTGACAATTTATCTAAGAAAAAGCTCTGGTTTGTTTGTGGACAAAAACCATCTGACAGGACGAAAAGATCCCTGGTTTTTATTCTTCATATCTATTCCTCCCTCCCTTCACGAAAATCCTAGATCCGCCCCTGTTTCATGTTCTATTGAAATTCTAGAATTAGAATTTGGTGGGAAGATAAAGCGCAGGAGGTTCCAAAATCAAATAACAAAATCATATATACGACACAGCCAAACAAATGCTGGGATGGCACCTTCAACATAGGTCCTGGACGAATCCTTTCCCCTCCCCTATCCCGGCCTGAGCCTCAGATTTCTAAAGGCCATAAATAGAATTCAAATTCAAATTTGATGGTAAATTGTCTTTTACTTGTTTTTTTTCGGGAGGGCGGTAAATCCAACTTTCGCTTAAGTCCGTCACCTCGGAGAGACAACGTCCCTTTGACCATCACTCTTTCGACGGGCAAGGACGGGAAAGTAGTAGCCAGGGCGTTTGTCGAGGTATCATCTCGACATTCGGTTTGTGAAACTGAGATACGCACTGGAAAACATCAGTTTGGCTAACCAGCCGCAAGGCTCAAACCTACGTGCGTTCTCGGTACTGATCCGAAGTCTGCGATGTTACCGACAATTTTATCTTATCTTTAATTTACTTTCCACAAGCTTTCTGACTATAGATGTTGGTCCTTTACAAGTTAAGTCAATATATTTCTTGTCGGTCCTATTCATTATCATCCTGTATCAATATTGAGTATGCCCCTGAAATAATAGCGAGAACTTCGGGACGTAGCTCTTCACATAAAGACAAGAAGAAAAAAGGGTCATTTGGAGAATTCAATATTGCGCGTAGTTTCGGAGCTCAAAGTTTCGGCAGTATCATCACAAATGACGTCATAGCTCAACACATAATGACGTAAGCTGTATCGTTGTGATTTACATCGCCTACGTAATCATTTATCAATATGACGTCATTTGTGATTGATAATCCCGCCAAAAATTTCCAGCGCTTGTATCTCTGAAATTACGCATAATTTTGATTTTCTTCAAATGAAACTTTCCCCTTCTTTTGATATGAAGAATCACTTTTCGAAGTTTGCTCCATTTTTCACGGTCACCCTGTATAGGATTTACGTAAACACCATTTCAAGATAAAGATACACGGTACGTAATGTGACAATCTATACAGTAGCGTAGATAGGAATTTCTCAAGGGAGGGGATATCTAGAAAATCGTATCCTTGGCAGTTATGCAACCCGACACAACAATTTTCTTTACAAGAATATAATTTTCTGTTGTTATTTTTTTATAATTTAGAACAGCACAAATATTGTGCCGAAAACTATTAAATGCATGAATATATTATTTCCGTACAGTTTTCTTAATTCAGTTATAATTCTAATACAAATTTAGCCATATTTGAAACATCAGTTTGGATTTTGTCAAGAAGAGTTTCTCGATCAACATTTACTGATGCTCATACGCTCACCTTAATGAGAGTTTTCTTTGTAAAACTACCAGTTCGTTCAGCCACATTTGAAAATTTGCATTTTTCACAGATATATTCGTTTCAGAGTATAAAATATAATTTTCGGAGAAAATGTGGGTGCAGAAGGTACAAAATCTGAAGCACTTTTAACAAGTTTAGAAATCTGTTATCCTTCCATTACACTTTATTAGTTTCGCTTTCGAAAGTCGCAATTAGTGTAGAATATTTTATATACAAAGAAAATTTAAAATTCTACCAACTGTGGGGTTGTTGTTTTCGTGTTCAGTTTAAAGTCTCAGATATCACTGTTATAATATACTATCATTTCTGATAGCTGCTTCGGGAAGTTGATTTTGACTGTATTAGATATTCTAGACCCATATTCTTTCATACAGCTCACTGACGTATCCAAGCAGAGAGTTTAGAGGGTGCAGGCCTCTCCCGAATTCCGATTTATTTATTTAGAAACAGCACGGTTTTAGGCGTAGTTATACATAGCGTGTTTTAAAATTATTTTAACAAGTTCCTGGAGGCGATTCATCAAATCAAAACAAAACGATCATTCCTCTGTCAAATTTTCGATAAGTGCATAGTTACGGAGCTACAGGGTGTCGAAAGCATGGGAAAATGAACCTAAGATTTTCATATTTCTAACACCACGAAGAGTAGAGCTGGTTCATCGTGGTGCCCTGAAAGACTTTAAACCTACTCCATTTGACAATGCAGAGTTCAAAATTCCGCAATGGGCGCGCAAAAAGGAAGTAGTGTGTGTGTGGAGGGGGGGGGGGCAATATTTCTGAAGTAAAGGTAGGTCGAAATGAGCATGAATTAAAAGATTTCCCATGTTAGTAAAGATGGCACACGTCATCCCCAGCATCCAATCGGACAGTGATACTCAGTCTCGTTGATATCAAATAAATAAAACATTCACCGGCCTGGTAATCGTCTGGTTTGGGATGCTAAGCCAGCGACTCAAACGTCCCGGGTTCGAATTCCGAATGGGGCATGTTTGTGAATTTTAATTAGCATCACATTCACAATCGTGACGGGACGAAGTCAAATTTACTAACATCAGTGAAATTTTTAATTTGGGTTTAGTGCACAAGAATGTGTAATAACTTTGTACAATTTGTTTGCTACTGCTGCGTTTCAAACAAGCTTGTGATGATTTTGGTGTGGGTGAATAATCAATTGAAACCCGTACGCATCATGCCGTAGTTACATTAAGCGGTGTGACACGTGTTTCAATTGGCTGTTTAGAATATTACAAGCAACGCAAACGAGTTTTAAAACTGCGCTAAAGTTAAATATTGTTGCGGTTTTTCTATAATCCTCGCTCAAAGAAATATATTAATGAACAGGGCTACTTGTTGATGAATATGCTTGACGACGCAAGGATTTTTTAGAGACCGTGGCAATCCTTGATTTTTACTCCTACTTATCATTGGCTAATAAATATACTTGTTCTTTGCCTTTAAACTTCTTAACAACAGTGAAATTTTTAATTTTGGTTTAGTGCTTAAAAATCTGCAATAATTTTGTACCATTTTTTCCTGCGCGCTCCTTTTCAAACACGTTTGCGATGGTTTTGGTGTGTGTGGATAGTCAATTGAAATCCGTGCCGCATCGTGCAGAACTTTCATTATGCGGTGTAACACGTTTTTCAATTGGCTATTTAGCAATATTGCAAGCTATGCAAGCGTGTTTATAACGGAGCCCTGAAGTTTAAAAAAATGTTGCGGTCTTTAGATAATCCTCGCTCGAAGAAATATATTAATGAACAATGCTACTTCTTGATTGATATGCTTGATCAAGCGAGGATTTACTAAAGACGGTGAGAATCCTTCGTTTTTACGCTTAGTAAACATTGGTTGATGAACATATTTGCTCTTTGCTTTTAAACTTCCTAATAACAGTGAAATTTTTCATTTTGGTTTAGTGCACAAAAATGTGCACTAATTTGTACATTTTGTCCGTGTGGGCAGCATTTCGAACACGCTAGCGAACGTTTTGGTGTGTGTGGATAGTCAATTGAAACCCGTGCGGCGGTTTCATTACGCGGTGTAGTAGTTGTTTAAAATTTCTAATTAGCAACGTTACAAGCTACGCAAGCGCAAATAAAAGAGCGCTAAATTTTAAATAATGTTGCGGTCATTAGATAATCCTCGCTAAAAGAAATATATTAATGAACAGGGCTGCTTGTTAATGAACATGCTTGATCACCCAAAGATTTTCTAAAGACTGTGACAATCCCTGATTTTTACTCTTACTAAACATTGGTTGTTGAACATATTTGCTCTTTGCTTTTTAATTTCATACTACAGTGATTTTTTTAAATTATGTTTTAGTGCATAAAAACGTAAAATAACTTTGTACATTTTTTTTGTGAGGGCTCTTTTCAAACATCCTTGGGTGATTTGGGCGAATAGTTAACTGAAAGTCGAGCTGTATTGTGCTGAATGTTTCATTACGCGGTGTAACACGTGTTTCAATTGGCTTTTTAGCAACATTGTAAGCAATACCAGCCTGTTTATAAAGGAACGCTGAAATTTAAAAAAATGTTGTGGTCTTTAGGTAGTTCTCGCTCAAAGAAATATATTAATGAACAGGGCTGCTTATTGATAAAAATGCTTGATCATGCGAGGATGCTTGACCGTGACAATCCTTGACTTTTACTGCTACTAAACATTGGTTGCTGAACATATTTGCTCTTTGCTTTTAAACTTCGTAACAACAGCGAAATTTTTTATTTTGGTTTAGTGCACTAAAATGTGTAATAGTTTTATACCATCTTTTCCTGCGCGCTGCTTTTCAAACACGCTTGCGATGGATTTGGTGTGTGTGGATAGTCAATTGAAACCCGTGCGTCGTAGTGCAGTAGTTTCATTACGCGGTGTAAAACGTTTTTCGATTGGCTATTTAGCAATATTGCAAGCAACGCAAACGTGTTTATAAAATGGTGCTGAAGTTTAAAAAATGTTGCCGTCGTTAGATAATCCTTGCTCGATGATATATATATAATTTTTATACAAAATATTCAGTAAATTACATATAATTAATTTCGATAATGTTATTATTTGAGTTACTGACACTTTATTGACCCTTTAATATGGAATATAATCATTGACTGCAGTAGTTATCATCATGTGGCTACCGGTGTTCTTTAGTCAATTTGTTAACGTTGCATATTTCTGAGTGGCAATGGGTAGGTACGTGGGCTCGAACCCCGTGGCCGAAAATCCTGGCAGGTTTAATTATCGTAGTTTAATTCGGTCAATACTGCGATGGTACTTTACGTAAGGTCCTGGCCGATACCTTCCACATCCCAGTCTGAACAAAACATATTTAAATCTTCTACATAAATTGAAGCTTAGTCAATATTTTCAAATGCGTAGTTCCACATTCATGAGTTTGTGCAGTCAGTGATTTAGCAGTATTTTCATTAGATCAGAATGCTTGCGTATTTTGTGTATGTCGCCTGCTTCATAAGTCTTGTTACAACTTCAATCAGTCTACAAATATTAGACTATAAGTCACGGTTAGTAATTTTATGTACTTAGAAAAATGGAGTGGCTACATGTTCACCGGGCCTTCTTTTTCAGTCTGTAATGATAACCCTTTCCGTAAGTTATGTCGTACCTATAGTAATTTAATATTCTCCGTCAATTTCTATGGATTCTAGTTTGCGTCAACTCATTCCCGTGATATCTTGTGGGTTTCACGAACCTTACCTAAGGATTGAACTGATCTGATCTATCATGTGAATGAGTTGACACAAACTAGAATCCATAGAAATTGACGGGGAATATGAAATTACTATAGGTACGACATAACTTAGGGCAAAGGTAGACGTTATACACTTAAAAGAGACGGACATGAAACCACCTCATTTTCCCGGAACGAAAATTTGCTACAAACATCACGCTGGGATGTTCCATCGACGTTTCTGCGACGTACCATTCTTGTCTCTAAAACGTCTCAATATCCTGTTGCGACGTCACACGGATGTATCCAAGGCGGACATTTAGAGGTCGCATTTACGCCACCGGGTGATTTTGTGATCTCTATGTAACGTGAGCACGTCACAAGTGTTACGTTTTTGCGATGTCGATGTGACCTCGCAATGCTGTTAAGGACGCAATGCTAAGGAGTCCTATTATTTTAAAAAGAAGAACATTACAATAATTACATTATAGCAATAAATAACGAGAGAAAAATGAAAGTACGGTCCTTAGCTTATCTGCTTAGATAATGACAGGATAAATTTGTAACTTAACGAAGACTTCTTGAAATTATCAACTTAACCAAGAACAAAAGTCGTGTTTCGTGTGCAGAAGTGATGAAAGAAACAATGAACAACCGGTACCGAATATTAGTTTCAGAAAATTGTTCTTAAAGCTTATTTACAGAAATCTCATGATCGTTAATTATTTAGCATCAGAAATTTTAGGGAGGTGTACTAAACTAAGATCATTATTTAATCGGGGACCAGAGTTTAAAGCACTCATTTTGGCCCTTACAAAAATAAACTCATAGTTTCCCTCCAAGGTATCTTGAATTTACTAGGTATGCCATTCATGGATATGAAGCTGATGGCGCCATCTATGTGGAACTGTACCATGACGTCACTGCACGGATCCTCTCATTGAGTCGTCTACTAGGATCAGCTAACGACCGTGTTTTTATCATAGCCTAATGATTGCTGCGCTATTAAAGTAGTTGTGAATGGAATAAATAATAACTGTGTTATTTTCTTTGTGATTCTCGCTATTTTTTAACAATTAGTAAGCACGACAACTTTACCGTTTCAACGTATAATACACGGGCCGAAACAACCCACAGGTAATATTTTATTTTTTGTTTTGACAAAGAAGCACACAGAGAATGGTCTGTACTGTAAGGTGTAAAAGAATAGATATATTTCAAGTAGGAAATGCAAAGGTTTGCACCATCCATTTCCTTCCTCATGACTACATATAAAAGGCAATTAAAGTGAACTTTTAGGAGTGCAAAAAAACTAAGAAGTTAAAACCTGACGGAGATTCTTTTCAAGAAATGCTTAACTGGCATAGATAAAAATGTCATAGTTGGAACGAGTTTATGAGGCGGGGTAGTACTAACATCCCACACATCACCGGACGTCCGTCGGATGTCCAAAATACGTCCCGAATGTCCGAAGAGATCCGGGATATCATGCGACATCCATGGGATGTCCGCTGGACATCCGAAACAGGACGTCCAAATTATATCCTTCCCGGATATCCCTCGGACATCCTCTTTATGTCCTACAATGTCCAGTATTTTCCATTTTCCTTCCAGATATAAGTGTGAAGATAGACTCAGAGACGAAAAGAAATAATGTTGGGAAATTGAAGAAAATATGTACTACCTTTACTGGATGTGCTCTCTGAGCATTGTGGTAGAACTAATAATTTGGGAAAATCTGCTATTTAATTTGGTCTAAAATACTCCTATCTTATTAATTGAGAAAGTTGGTGTTTCATGCGCGTGAGTTTGCTTCACATTCAGAAGGTTCCGAGTTTAAGTCAGAAACTGCATGTCCACCTTGGCTGAGATTTCCCAGTTTTCGGCAGTCCTTCGAAGTACCGTGGTGGTTCTCGATTAATGATGGTGTCGCTTCCCTGCTATTCCTTATTAAAGATCAATTTCCAGATGCTAATATAAAAATTGAGATAAATATGTGCGGGCTAGAGTTATTTTGGTGTTTTATGAGTATGAAATGCTATATTTAACTGCAGGCTTGGAAAGATATTTGGCAAGGAACCTGTAAATTTTTTGCGAAACCTGAAATCAATTTGCCTATTGGGATTTTAGGAAAGTAGCTATCAGAAACGGAATCTGATCGTCATTTGTTGAAACGTTATTGGTCAATGGGAAATGCGCTTTCATTTGTTTTTGTTTATTCCAGCCGAGGGAGTAGGTTTATATATTTCGTGTAACGTTTTTATTTTAAGAAAAACTGAAGAATTGCAGTGACGATATTAGTTTATAGGAAATTGCTTATATTCACTTGAATTTATTTAACTAAATCTGATGGGTCCAAGAGTGATTCGGTTAAATGAAAATTCGGTTAGGCAAGAAACATAGTGATTGACATACTGTAATTTGGTATTGTACAACACGTTAAAAGAGCAACTTATTTTATACTAAACAATTTTTCAAACATAGGCTTACCACTGTAATGTTAAAGTACAATACAGTACACTACACGCTACTGAATTTACAAAGAACTTTTTTTTTTTAAAAAAAACAGTGTCTTTTCTTATTTTCGGCTTTCATTATTGACCGTAAGAGTACCCGTTGCCTACTCTATTATACCGGGTGAGCTAATTACCTATAGAACGTTACCGGCAAGGCCGCTTTTAAGTTCCATAGACGTGTAGATAGTGGAACTGGACGTCAGACGGAATGTTGTGCTAGAGTGTGCTAGAATGTTGAAACTTGCAACGTTTGTTCCTTTTCTCCCCCTTACCTCACAACTTAAGGCGCTACGATGACAAACGCATTTTACCGGTATTGCTTCACTATACTGTATATGCACTCCAACACCCATATCATGAAAATCACTCTACGCATCACTTTTAATTGCTTTTCCCACTTGGAATCTTCGCTAACGATCTCTCTTACGTCGTAGTATTTATGCATTTTGAAATTCTAGACACTTCAATGACATAGGGCTACGTTAGGCTAGAAAAGTCAGATTGTTTTTTTAAACTTGTCATTTAAAATTCTACACATTTGGCTGACATAGGGTTAGTGTGGTTACGTGTGCTTAGGTTAAATGAGGTGAGGTGTGGTTAGGTTAGTTTAGGTTATATTAGGTTAGCTTAGGTTAGGTTAGTTTAGGATAGATTTAAGTTAGGTTAATTCAGGTTAGGTTCTGTAGGTTAGATTAAGTTAGAATAGATTAGGTTAGGCTAGGTTAGTTTAGGTTAGGTTGGTTCAGGTTAGGTTAGGTTACATTATCCCTGGTACACTATACAATGCAAGTCATATTTAATAGGCGTTCATTTTTGTAAGAATTTGTCCGATTTACGAAACTGGCCTGCAACTGAACTATCTGTAAAATATAAAAAAATACCACATTGTGATGGGTTTGCAGTATTTCCTCTCTTGCACTGCTATTCCTCTTAAGATATATATTATTCATTTGTGTTTAAGACAATGAGAGTGAGTTAGACGCCCACTCATGTTTTAGGTCCACACATGCTCTGTAGGATAAATAACGTTTAGCGTATACCGTGTCTTTTATGATTTGTAACATTGTGTTGATCACATTGCATTGAATTCAAGGGGTCGTATGTTCCAATTCGCTGTACTGTATTTATTTATCCGGTCATACTGTATTTATCCGGTGATAGAAGCTATCTGAGTAAGTAATAAACACCGACCGAGTAAACGTCTTCAATATAGCATTGTGAATTTACTATTTTTAATGACAGGAACTCTTCTGGCGTCCGTGAAAAAATTTGGGGATAGAAATTTTCATGTCATTTTTGCAGTACCGTTACTCCGTTACCGGGCCTGGATGGGACATTTAAAGAAATTATGAATTCGTTGCTGTCCGGTGGACATCTCTATACAGGTGTTATAAATGTACGTTGCAGACCTAAAAGGGCATCCGTAGAATGTCGAAAAGTCGTGCTTACGGATGTCCGATGACATCCGTATTTGTCCTTTAAATGCCCATTCCTGACCTAAAAAGGATGTCCATAGAATGTCCAAACCCCTTGCGTACGGATGTCCGATGGTTATCCATATTTGTCCTTCAAATGTCCGTTGCGGATCTAAAAAGTACGTCCTTAGAATGTCCTAAAACCTTGCGTACGGATGTCCGATGGACATCCCTACATCTCCTATAAATGTCCCTTTCGTACCTAAAAGGACGTCCGTCGGATGTCTACAGGAGTTGTGGACATCCGCGGGACCTTTTTCGGACATCCTATGGACATCTGACATGTCCGCCAAGGAGATCCTAAGGGTATCCATGGGATGTCCGTGTGTTGTCTGGGATATAACAAAATTTAGTTCTTTTTTTTGTATCAATGTTCGAAAAATTGAAATATTGGAAAAGAAAACTTGTTTTCTTTTACAAAAAAAAAGGCTAGGCTTATTTTTGCGTCGCTTCTCGAACCTGAGCTTATCCCTATTTTTTTCTGCGCTTCGAAACGTAAGGTTTTTATTTTTATTCTAAAATCCATTATATAAGAGTTTTACAGTGCCTAAAATTGATAGTTAATTACTACATATTTTGGCACATACCTCCTGAGTTCTTTATTTCTGTCGAAATAGGGGTGGCCAAGGTTGCGGTCAGGGTCTAAATTTAAGATACCTTAGTAGCATTTGACTTCCGGGCCCCAGGAAAAACTCTGCAAAACCTGTCAGATGGGCGTTGTGTGCGGGACTCGAACCTAATGCTTATCGAAAGTCATGGATCGTGACCATACGGCAGTGGAGTTGGGTAAAGCAGGCATATGTTTAGTCCTCAAAATTAAAAATAGTAAATTATTACATTGTTTTCCAGTTGGAATAATAATAATAATTGTTATTATCATCTTCATCTTCTTTCATTCTCTAATAATGAAGAGAAAATTCTTGAAAGTATGGCCAGCTAAGTTTATGTCTCTCTCTTTCTTTCTTTCTTTCTTTCTTTCTTTCTTTCTTTCTTTCTTTCTTTCTTTCTGTCTTTCTTTCTTTCCTTCTTTCTTTCTTTCTCTCTCTCTCTCTCTCTCTCTCTCTGTTTATTACTTGTGGGTTCATCTTCTGTAAGTTTTCATTAAACCTGATTTACACTTACGGGCCAAATAGGCAGGTATGGCTATGCTCAAAAGTTTGAGAAGCCACCCCGAGCACCATATAGCACAAAGAAGACAGTGGCTAGTGTCTTCACCAAGGTACTATACAGGCATTCCCCTGGTGATACTGAGGAAATGCCTGGAAACCCTTAGTCAGCATGGCTAACACAAAAACTGTAACCTGCTAACCTTTCTAGCGATGTTACGAAGTTTGAGAACGGGAATGACAAGATTTACAGGTTCGAGTTCTGCTGCTGGCCACGTTGACCGAGGTTTTCCAGGTTTACCATCAGTATTAATAACCGGATGCCTATATGATAACATAGACAAAGGCCATGGCCTCCACTTGCAATGTATTATCGTTATTTCGTAGCCCAAATTACTGTTTCAATCTTTGAATTTATACTATGTTTGTAAGCGAATTTTACGTAAGCAGTGTTCTGACGCCCCTTCCCACTATCAGATGAAATAAGGAAAGCTTAAATTAAATCCTCTCCTTGAAATTTTGCGTAATGCTTGAACGATCCTTATGTTTAAGTGTGAGTGTGAATTAGAGAGGGCGCTGACTGTAATAATTGCTCGTGCACTTAATAGATTACGAATAATTGCCAAAGGGATTTAAAAGTATATCTATTTTTAAGGGAAATGATATTATCAGGATTATGCTGTGTCTCTTTTGTAATGAAAATAGTTCTAATTTTGATATTACAGTTCTAAAATCAAGTTCGTTCGAGTGTGAGTTTTCTTTTCACATATCGGTAACGTTAAGACATTTTTTTTCTATTTACGATTTAGAAAGTTTCTAGTGTATTTTTATATCGTTTAATTGTTTACTTTCATAATTCAATCATAAAGATATAACAAAATTAAATGGAACTTATTTGCTACACAATATTAGGTGCAATATCACTTTTTATATCCTCTATTTTCTATGCTTTCCCTTATGTATACTAGCTCACGGTCCGTATAGTGACGTCACATACCTTGCAACCAATAGCTACTGTTTTCGATAAATCTCGCTCTTTGGCCCCCTCTGGTTTCCCTCTATGTTAAGCTTGTGCTTTGTAGCACAATATCATCAGACCGACCTATTTTATTTACCTGAATATTTGTAAAATGCGCTCTTTATTAAATCTAATGTTAGAAATTAAGAAGTATATGTCAACATATTTACAATCCGTTGAATCTAGTTTTATGTTCTTTCATACATTTTCTCTCTGGCGTTTGTTGATTACGATGCTGAAGCACGAACTTGTGCAGATATAAAAGGATATTTTTTTTTATTTGGGGACCCGCATTCCACCCCTGCCTCTTTGCATCCATTACACAAGACAAGTTGTGCACTTTCTGGGACGTGCATCACGAGCAGATATTCGCTCTCCTTGCCTTGGGGCAGGCATGTCCCTAGAGATTCTTAGATTGCCGGAGTTCCGGCATTCCAAAAAGCTCCTGTGTTCCATCACTCTGAGACTTCTGGGGTTGCGGGACGGGCTTTTGCCATACGTGCAGAATGTTCTCCTGGCCTCAATATCATAAATGGACCTTTTGCATGGGGGGGGAACCCTTTCTACTCATATCCTATTTATTTAGAAAAACAACAAAGAAACAAAGTACATAACATTTAAGGAGTCAAACAAGGGGGCAAGGACAGGACAAAGACAAAACAGGACAACACATAACTTGAGCTGCTTCTTCGTGGCTTCTTCTTCTTATTCCTGTAACAAGATAAAAAAAAGCAAGCATAGGATTAGGTGCGCGTGGATGTGTTGGTAAATCCACAAAGTTTTTTTTCGCCGTCCCATTCCTGGTACTAACTGCATCTTCTTCTTGTCACAGGTTACTCCTTCTGCAGTCTCGTTTACATTATTCCACACTTTGCACAAATTTCACTTAACTCACGCATTCTTTCCTCACTCATTCCACTTGTTCCATCTAGCCGCCTTTCTTCCGGGTTCCAGAAGATCAGCGTTTTTGCACAATTATTAATTATTATCTTCCCTTACTCGCTATATTATCCATCAGCACCTCTTCCATTCACACACTCACACACTTAGAGCGTCTCTTGTGACAGTTTCCGCCTTAAGGCGCTAGTTCTGCCGGGTTCCAGCAGACACAGTTATTCTAATTATGTCCACATTTTTAATTTATTTCACTTCACATTTAAATTCTGTTTTTTAATAGACGCGGTTGTCACGACGCGGCTGCGCGGACACAATCATCCACCAGCTTACTTGTAAAGTAAAGATTTTCCCTTATCTTGTCTCCTGTACGCGGTGGTTCACGCCGTTAATAAATTTTATTTTATAGTAGCTGGAAATTTTATCTGTTAGTCCCCTGAGGGCCGCCACCAGTTCCGGAGTTCTCAGAACGTCTGTGACGGGGGTCTCCCCCAGGAGTTCTCTTTCATCTCTAGCAAGATGCTCAGTTTCTTGGCATCGCATAATGATATGCTCGGGTGTAGCCACCACCCCACAAGTATGACACATATTGTCCTCGACGATGTTCATCTGGTGCAGCTTCTGTCGAAAGGGACCGTGGCCAGTTAGATATTGCATTAAACCTCCCGTAACTTCCAGCTGCATATCCAATCGTTCCTCAATGCTCGAAAAAATAGAGTATAATCTTCTTCCTTTATCGGTTGCGTTCCATTGGTTCTGCCATGCCTCGACCACGATTGAATTGATTTCAGAAACGTTTTCTGCAGGTCTATGTAGAATTTTAATTAATTTATCTTGGTCTTTCTTTTTTAGCCAATACATAGCGCCTAATTTCTTAATTTGGGGGGAACAGCCAGTGCGACCTGGAGAGCCTCAATTGAAGTAGTTCTATAGGCGCCTGAAAGACGCAAAAGCAGTTGTCGTTGCGCTCGATCAATTGCTATTTTTTGTGCAACAACATCTAGTCGATGGCCCCAAACGCTTGCGGCGTAGCCCACAATTGCTTTTATTATGACATCGTGGTACATTCGTAATATTTTCATGGGAATTTTAAAGTCATTTACTGCAATATTAACTAACTTATGTGTTATTTTGACTGCTTTATTCTTGACAATTGTCGTATGTTGTCTGAAATTTAACTTTTCATCCAATGTTAGGCCTAAATATTTCATATATATTTCTCTTTTTATTGACTTTCCATTAACTTTAATTATTGGTCCTCTGTTGTAATTTAAACTGCCTTTAAATAGCACATATTTTGTCTTGTCAGATGATATTGTTAGCTTGTTTCCTCTACACCACAATGTCATTTTCCCTGTAATTTCGTTGGCTTTAGTTTCCAGGTCAAGTGGACTACTTCCCTTTATTACGACCGCCAGGTCGTCGGCATATCCCACCACCCTCTCAACTTGCTGCATCCCGCTTAGCATCTCTAGGCAAGGCCCAGAAGACAGGCCCCAACACGGATCCCTGAGATATAAAAGGATATTGGTGCTGCCATCCATAAAGCAATATATTACTACAGTTTTACCAAAATGGTTTCTGTTTTTGCAGGAGGGAATTTTCTCGGAGTAGCCAACGACTTCTTAGGCTGTCTTCGGAGAATTACGTCGCTCAGGCAGCACAGGGTGTCGGTCATATGAACCACAATCGAAAACAAATCACGCAGTTAAATAGACAACAAATACATCCACATTATAACTTAAGAAATGTTCTTTTTCTCCTTTTGAATATATGTAGAAGAACACGTTGTGTGCTGTTGCGTGAAGTAGAATGAAAGTATCATTTAAAATGGACAATTAAAAACAATATGGCAGACATCTACTATGCAGTTACTTGCTGTAAACATAGAAATGGAAAAAGGTTTCGGGACTACGCTAGAAACACAAATAAAAGCAGTTTCAGAAATTATTATTATTTATTTTTAGAATGAGCGTTTGTGAACGAGAAAATTAGTCTGTTCAAAAAGGCATTATATAACTGTTAACGCTCTTTTAGAATTTCGTAAATGTTACCCAGTTTCTTACATCCAGTGTTTTCGTTGACGCCGAAACCCACTAAATGGAACTACTGTGAAACGGAGATTAAAACTGTTTAATTTCTGGTAACATATGGTAGTACCAGAATTTTCACCAGGTATCCCTTGCGATTTTTTAGTTTATGAATCTTTATAAAACGAACGGAGTAAATACTGCAAAAAATGGCTGCGTTAAGTCATCAGATTTCGGTGTACCAGGGCGACCACTACTTTTTCTTGTGTTGAATTAACAAAAAAATGGTGTTGATATTTGTGATTCAATACAATAGAGGTTATCATACTAGCACAATCAGAATTTTGAGAATGACCGAAATTCAAACGTTTTTTGTGTTGATTTACCACAAAATGTGGTCACCCTAGGACACCTAAAGTGTTGTATTAATACAATACAACGATTTCAAGCAGTTATCGTTTGCATTATTTTTTATCGCTTTCCATTAAATATGAAGACCTTTTTTTTCCTTGAAAAAAAGGCACACAATGCTTTTTTTGTCAGACCATAATTAACTAGTAGCTAAACTTTATTTTTGTTTTAAAAATCAGGGAAATGTAGATTTTTAGACAAAAATGAAACTTGATATTTTGCCCCCCTTAACCCACTAGGGAATGTTTTGTTTGCATTCAAATTATTCTGCCCCGCAATGCAACGTATTAATAGTAACAAACTCTGTTCTGTGATGAGCAATAAATCTCTAATCTGCAAAACTGCGATATCAAATATACGAAGGAATTTGCTTAATTTCGTATTAGTCACTTCCAACGGTCACTGTTCGCCTCGAAATTGTCCTATTTACAGGACAAAAAAATGTATTCCCTAAGCATACACCTTCAAACACACCCACCAATAAGCCGGAAGTTAACAGAAGAGACAAACATAACCAATAAATCTATGGGCTTGTTCGGAAATACATAACGAAGTTCACGGAATGCATGATCTTAACGTTGAAAATTATTTCCGTGAAATTCGTTTTCTTCGTTATTTCCGAACGCTCCAAACCGTTGTCAGCATAACGATAGACATCAACTCGCATACATAACAAAGAAATAAACGAAAATAGAAGGTGTGGTTATAAGTAGGGACATGAGGCTCAAAATACGAAGCAAGTTGGTTTCTTGGAGAGATTCTATTCCAACAATAATGTTATTTACCAACATGTAAGAACTTTCTTTGGAGAAATTCCTTATATTCACTTCACATTGCATTGTATAACGAACTTAGGATTTTATTCGTTGCATTTGGTCAACAGTAGAATAAATCGATTCTCTTATTTACAAGAATTATCTGGCTGAAGTTCCTACATATTTCTATATCCTTCAAAATTTCCATCACTTCGCCAACTACTAAATCACATTTACGGGACAAGAAAAATATTCCAATTACAGAAAATATTTAAAAGAAATTGCAAGGAATTAACGTTTAACGTCTTAGTCAAACTGTATTGCCAAGAAGAGAAACCAATATATAGACCAAACAACTTTAACTTTATTTTTATATGGGCCAGTTTAGTAACTTTGGACTTCGGCCCGTCACGATTCGCCTTTAGCTGTTAAAATCCACACACATGCCCCTGCCGGGACTCGAACCCTGGACCTTCGAGTCGATGGCCTATCGCCACAGACCACCAGACAAAACAACTATTTTAATAAGTACTTGACAGTCCATCTTATACCGCCCTCAGCCTTAGATGTCTAAAGGTCACAAGTAAAATTCAATTTAATTCAATTCCATCTTATATAAGACTCTAATGCTGCTTGCGGATTAGTGATGGGCCGAATCGAATACAGCGAATTCGATTCATTCGCTTCTCCCAAGAATTCGGATACCTCGAGTACTACTGAAAAGAATTCGAATTCTTTTTGTATTAGCTTTTGTTACTCTCTGCTGCACTAATTCTTTCACAATTGATTTTCGAAAGAAAAAGTGTTATTAAATATTCAGCACCACGCTAAAACTTCATTATGAGATTATCACAAATAAAAAAAAAAACGATTATCTCCTCTCTTTTCCTTGCCTACAGCCCGTGCACGCAATGCAAGCAAGAAGCAAGCTGCAAGTGCGGGCAATCGAATACAGCGAATACAGCAAAGCAGACAGAAGACTCGGATACTAGTATTCGAATTCATCTGCAGTGTTACCAATTCAGTCATCTTTTAGGTAAAATATTTTACCGCACATCTTAATTTAGTTACAAGAAATTATTACTTATTCTTTTATAGGGCTTCTAGACCTAATTTTTTTAAAATATGAAAACGAAAAAAAAAACTTTATCGATCGCTAACATACAATAGCAAATTATTTTTTTACTCACGCTTTAGTATTTTTTCATTCAGCTATCGTTGGCAATATTGTTCACGTTGCGCCTGCGCAAGACTGAGAATTCGGGTAAAGAATTCGCTTCTTGAATCGAATTCACCGAGTACACTAGGCGGCGCAGTCCCTCAATAACAGCAGAAAGAACTCGGTTTATTCATGTGTTCCCATCCGCCTTGACCTACTTGTTAACGTCTCCCACTGCTTGCAAAATTATCCCTTATTTTCAAGGTAGCAAGGTTCACTTTCGTGCAGCACAAGAAACAACAGTTCAACATCCACCAATCCACTTGGCGCGTGAATTAAGCCTCTGGCCATCCCCAGGCCCCCATACCCTTCTCTTTCCGTGAATTCGAATTCTTCGAGTTCTCAGTATGAGATGAGAGCTTGTAGAGTGAGAAGGTGTAGTTTCAACCTTATCTCGTCTTAATAAGCTCAATAAATATTGTTGACCGTACTTTTTAACTATTTAGCAAGTCAGCTGTGACAGTTGACAAAGAGAAATCGTGAAGCATAAGGTGATTATGAATTTGCAAACATTAATTGAAGTCAAACACACCACCCACTCACACATACAGACACAGCCTAAGTTGTATATATGGGGTGTATTCGTAGTATTCGAATTCGAATTCGATTCGTTTTCACAGAATTCGAATACGTATTCGATTCGCTAAAGAATTCGATTCAGCCCATCACTATTGCGGATTACAATTAAAACGTGGTGTATTCAGGGTTTATGAAAGCTAAAACAGCATGCCTTCCTTCCAGAACTTGTCGTTTAACTGAAATCATTAGAAAAGTCTGTTATAATACACAGAACTGGAGAGTGTCTTTCATAAACGCGATACGTTTGTACTATACGACGTTATTCTTTCTTTTACTCAAAAAGCCTCTAGAAAAAGCATTCTTCAATAATTTCATCTTTTACTGGTGGTGCTATCTAGTGGCAATCGTGATATCTAACCGCAATCCACAGCTCGAAAAAGTGTTAAATATGGAAAAGTAAAGATAAATCAATTGTTTACGATAAACCGTTATATTAATCTGCTATGTACATTAGTTGTGTCAAAATTGTTCCCTACTGCAGAAATAGCAGCCATGGCTACAATTTTATGCCTCTAGATGAAGCAAAATAAGATTACATGATGCGAAACGAGGTAACTTTATCTTGCGGATGGTGGCCATGTTAATTTTAATGAAGTTCACGAAGTCAGAGCTAGTTCGTTTCGTGCGCGAAAGAAATTAACTGAGAGTGACTTTCCGAACGGCTAACTAAATGAACGAACTTCACGAAAGTGGTTTCCGAACGCTTCGTGAGAGAACGAGATTAACGCGTTAAACTCGTTCGTAGTTTCCGAACGAGCCCTATATTCATAGATCAATTACGTCATCAAGAAAGACGTCTGTTTTTAGTTTTATTTAATTTTTAAAAGGAGGAAGTTATTACTCCTTTAAAACAACTACGAGGAAGGTGGGATCCGTAGCTCTTGTGTGTGTGTGTGTATGTGTGTGTATGTAAGTGTGTGATTGCCATGATCAAATTAACAACTACTGCTGATGAATGAATCACTGAAAACAATAGGCTTACAACAAGCTTTCTTTCGAAAGGCACAATACCCATGCCTCACAAATGATAATGTTATTACTTTAGGAAAGGGCATGATTTTTTATTTATGGCCTTTAGACATCTAAGAACAGTGGAGGGGAAATAATTCAGGAAAGTGTCAGCTCGGAACCTACGTTGAATTCGAAATTGGAATAACAACGAAATATCTGATAGAATAATACCGACGGGAATAAAGCCGATCGGAATAACACCGAACGGAAATGAAGCGATCAGAACGAAACCGAAAGGAATAAGTCCGACAGGAATAAAATCGAAACAAAATGCCTTCCCGGAATTTGATTATTGTGTAAATGAGGAAACAGCTTGGAATACCTCAGTCAGGATGGTCGGCCGCTTGGATAGCGAACTGATGACCTCCCGAACGCTAGGCGAACACTCTGCCACTGATCTATGTATGAAGTTATATTTTAAGTCTATCTGATCAAATGTTTCAGGCTGTTCTATTAACCGAGTATTTTCCCTAACATTCCAAATATTGGCTTTTGATATGGTAAACTTCAAAGCGTTCACTAATGCAAAGA
This sequence comes from Lepisma saccharinum, assembly GCA_022664845.1. Lineage (NCBI taxonomy): Eukaryota > Metazoa > Arthropoda > Insecta > Zygentoma > Lepismatidae > Lepisma > Lepisma saccharinum. The sequence goes on from JAGDQP010013865.1 coordinate 36,461, forward strand.
TCGATATAGTAGTTCCTACATTACGCTTCATGCAACTTCGTGTCCGTTTTCCCTGTTTAAGCCGGAGAAAATAGGCATGTCAACATTGCTGAGTTAACTGTTAATTTTTTTGGCCACGGAAATTAGAAAAGATTTTAGCATTGCTTTTAATAACCGGACCGAACTTTCGTATCTCAGTGACAGGGCGTGGCGTTCGGGTAGCCTTCGGGACATCGTGGGTCGGATTGCAGAGGCCGACCATCCTGGTTAAGGTTTTTGTAGGACTTTGCTCAGTCAAACCGTGATGAGATATTACCTCCAACTTACGCTCTGGCTGACATCTTTTCGAATCCTTTTCTGCTCGGCCTGAGCCCATAGATGCCTCAAGGCCATAAATAAAATGCTTTGAAAGGGAGGAAGAGGTCTTACCAGACTGTCTTCATTAGCAGTGGATTTTAATAAAGAAAATAGAAGAAGGGGTGGAAGGTGGGAACTTTTTATGTTTTCGTTTCTGAGTGCATACATAATTTTGGTTGCAAATAATTTCTTTATTTAAAGAAACGTTCTTTTTTTACACGAGAATCAAAACGTTACTAATGTAAAGAAGAGTAAATGTATCTACTGTAGAAAACAGACGAGGCTTCCACTAATATTATACGTATAGCCAGAATAAAGAACACTATATTGTTTTATTATAAAAGAGACGTCACGCCTGGCAAAATAAATTTTCCGAAGATCGTAGTTGATAGCGTATTGGTGTATATTTATCTTAGATTTTTTCTATCTGCAGCAAAGGGGCAATGCCGTAATAACTCAATTAAATGTTGAGTTGGCTTCAAATAGTCTGTTTCTGTCAGATCTGTAGGTTATGGATAATCTGAGACAGAGATTATCAGGATGGCGTGAAACTCCGCCACAAAAACCTATTGAGTTGAAAAATCCAGTAAAAGTAATTTAAAATGTTGGTTCTGTCCATCATTATGGAATGTAATTTGAACAATAAGAATAATGTAAAGAGAAAATAACATGCATGTATATATTTCCCAAAACTATCTAGAAAACCTTCGCAAAATTCAGAAACATATCCTCTGTTAACTTATGGCAGTTTATTCTAACTACAGTTAGTGTGTGCAAAAACCGGAAGAATTGCACGTGAGGAAAAAAAATCATATATTTTTTGTGTTACTTTGAAAAAAGAAAAAGGTTTCTTTAATATTTTAAGGCACCTAGCATTACTTCATGAATCCTGAATAGCTAAAATGTCCATGGTAAATATATATTTAGAATAATAGGATGTATCTCTATTGTGCTCTCTAACAAATTTAATTGCATAATTATATATTAACCGATTCCAGCTTGCAACCAACGTTATAAAATCCGTTACAGGAGAGTAGGTTATTGGGGCTTAAAACTAATGCTTCTTGTTGAATCTTAATAGTACCCTAGTCGTAAAAGTACTCTTCTGTAATGTGTATTTAACTAGAAAGCAAGTATAAGCATGTCTTGGTGTTTTATGTAGGCAAATATATTCTCACATATATGAAAAACCTGTTTGACCAGCTTCATGGTGAAGAAAGGGAATTGTGTGAATTGGTACAAATAACTTATTTGGTATGTTCTATATTGCATTATACCCCAAGGAAATTATTTGAGAATTAATGTTTCCTGAGTACTTTAGAGCGATTTTTCTATAGAAGACAAATATGAATATCATGTAAAAGTTTTTTTCAAAGAACTATAATAAATAAAGAACGCTTTTATATGTTATTCAACATAATGAGAACAACTTATTTTATGATACTCTGAACATAATACATGTTATTCTAAATTGCAATGTATTGCTGAAAGTAGCTCTGGAAACATTTCTCTAGTTCTTGTAAGATAATAAATAAACTTTTCTAAAAATTTAATTGAGAGTATTCAAAAAATATTTATGTACACTAAAAAATGTGTTTACTGTATTGTGCCACTCTATTCACAGTAGAAGCTTCACTTCAAGTATTCCAAAACATTGGGTTATAAATTACTTCACTCTATTATTCTGCAATGAAAAGACAATCCAATTGTTTGCAAGAATTCAACTATATTTAAGCTAACTCATACAGTTTCATGGTCATATTCAGAGGGAAAAATATAATTGGTGAGTCCCACCCATTTTCGCTAGTACTTTAAGATGTTATGAAAATTCTTTGGAAATATTTTAGTTAATTTGTCTCAAATTAGGAAATTGTTGAAGTGATATCAGGCATTACATTCAAGAAAACTCTGAAATTCTGAACAGATGGAATTCCAAGAAATTCTCATCCAATGAGCAGTAATAGAAAAATATCCCTGACCTTTCCCTCCTTTCCACACTAAAAACATTTTGCCAGATTCTTCATAAACGTTATTTTTATAAGCCCTTGTAGAAAATATGGACTTAGCCTGCCATGATGATATGAGTACAATGGATTTAAAACTCTCAACCATCCGTGCACAGACGGGATTCAAACCCGACACCTCATAAATGGACGAGCGCCCTGGTGTACACGGCTGCCGAATTCCACGCAATTCAGGCAGAACATAGAGAAATCTTTAAATTTCCTGATATTTCCAGACTGCTGAACGCTCTATCATCACTCTAACATCTATCAAATCTACACAGTTTTAAGTACAAATCTGTCACACCATCTCAGATTTCAATGAGTTTTGGAATATGACTTCTAACTGTGAAGCATATCATTTAAATGTCGAAAAATTGTCAAATTTTGACACACCCTCATACACAAAAATGGCTCTTTGTATGTAAACCTTTGTACTAGAAAGCTTAATTTATATTCATTTAAAAGTCACTTAAATAGGCTTTTATATGATACTCAATATTGAAAAAAATACTCAAATCTTGATTTCTCAAATGAAAAAGAAAAATTGACAAAAATACTTTATATCATCCCCTTCCATCTCCTTAAGTTTCATTTTGGAATAATCATTAAATGAGATGATACGAGATAGAAGTTCAGCATGAGTTTATATAATTCCATAAGTTTTATGGTGCTGTTCAGAAAGTTCCCCAGATGCTTTTAGATCCGATTCCCAGTGAACTCAACCATTAGACATATATAAGGACAAAGTACCTCACTTAAACTTTCCATCATCATCCCGGCCTCAGGCACACTTGCCTAAAGTCCTTAAAATAAATTTACTTGTTTCTTTAATATCCCTCATTGGCAGCATGATGGTAGTAATTTTAAGCGCAGTGAATTTATGTGACATTTTAATAGAAAGGAATGGAATTATACCTATCTAACATCTTGAAGAAAATCACGGATACAATTACACATAATACTACACTATAAAGTCAGCTAAACATTTCAGCTTCAGTTGCCCAGGTCAGGTCAGACCTGAAAATTTTTGGTAAAATTAGGTACATGTGTCTTAAAATATAGCAACCTAGAACTCTCTTAAACAAATTACAAATTTAAAACCTGATTGAAGATAGCGATATTAAATCCATTCGTAAGAACTCTGTCCAACAAAGCTTTTGTTAAGTATTCGAGCATTTTTCAAGGTGCAGTAATGAGTACGCTAGGGAAGATAAATACAGTAATCCGTACATTTAATGATTTTTTCTGTATGCGTTGTCATGGGACGTTCCAAGCGGTCTTTTTCAGAACATCTATATACGCATATGCCACATTGAAAAGGTTTATCCTGTGTATGAGTAAACATGTGGGTTTTCAAGTGACTTTTTTGAGAACATCTATATCCGCATATTTCACACTGAAAATGTTTTTCCTGTGAATGTTTTGTTATGTGGAATTTGAAGCTACTTTCCTCAGCCCATTTAGATCCGCATATTTCACATTTGAAAGGTTTTTCTTGTGTATGTGTTGTTATGTGACGTTTCAAGTGACGTTTTACAAAACTTTTATATCCACATTTTTCACAGTGAAAAGGTTTCTCCTGTGTATGAGTTTTCATGTGGAATTTTAAACTGCCTTTTTGAGAATATTTATATCCACATATTTCGCAATGAAAAAGCTTCTCCTGTGTATGAGTAATGATGTGGGCTTTCAACGTACCTTTCCGAAAATATTTAGAACCGCATATTTCACATTCAAAAGGTTTATCTTGTGTGTGATTAATCATGTGGACCTTCAAACTTCCTTTTTCGAAACATCTCTATCCGCATACTTCACATCCCAAAGGTTTCTCCAATGAATGAGTAGTCGAGTGCACTCTCAAGCTACATTTCTCTGCACATTTATATTCGCACATTTCACATTTAAAAGGTTTTTCTTGTGTATGTGTTGTCATGTGCCATTTCAAGTGACTTTTTCTAAAACATTTATATCCACATAATTCACATTGCCAAGGTTTCTCCTGCATATGAGTTAAAATGTGCGATTTCAAGCTATCTTTTCGAGAATATTTAATTCCGCATATTTCACAATTATAAGGTTTATCAGTTTTATTGAGTTTATTGATTGATTTATAAGTTTTATTTAGACTGACCCACATAAAAATAAAGTTTACAAAGTTTTTCGAACGAGAACTAATGGTTAAAACTTAATATTTCTGATTGCATTTCGACTTCCTTTTAAAATGCTAAATTCTAACAATTCATTTTTTTTCGCATATTCTCGTCGGGAAACGTTTTAACTTCTCTTGTGTAATTTTACGAAGTTTATTACTTCTACTTCGCTTCGCTTTTTTGCGTTGTGCTGCAATTTTTTGGGGGCATTCAATAAAACGAAATCTTTTTGGAAAAGTCCTGACAACTTATTTATCTTTCACTTCACCAGACAGCTGTCTTAGCTCCTCGACCATCTCAACCTTTCGGTAGCTGAGGGCGAGATCACGTTATAATAGTCTTGAGCAAAGTATGCGAAATATCAAATCGACATAATGATATGGAAAAACTAATTGTTAGGATTTTTCCTTCACAAGCGAATCATGGGTGTGGTAAATGTTGACAATTAAGTCAGGAAAGTTCACAGGCAATGTGATGGGACTCGAACGAGGATCTGCCAATTCCCTGTTGTGTGTGCTGTCCATTACTATGTTAATGTGTCTGTTCATTTTTAATTTTATATTTCCTTAGGCAATCATTATTTATAATGTGTAGTTCTGACAGTCTCTAAAAAGGGTAATTCGGTTCCTATTACACATAGATCTTTGAAAAACGATCTGCATGCGGGATCATGTGATATCGCTAAAAGCAGAGGCAATTCCTAGCAAGAATTCTGCAGATAAAATCCAAAATTTTTAATTTTCCACTGGGGTTTGATTTTGCTCTCTTTCAAGTCAGCGCTAAAAAATGAACACTTTTCAGAGGAACAAACAAATAAAAAATAACCACATTTTCGATAGCACATAGCGTTTAGCAGTTAGAAGAGCCAATACGTACGTTGAGATTAATATGATGCAAAGGGATTTCGGATCTTTTAGTAGCTACAAGCCTCTAATTAACAAATATATGAAATTAAGCTGAGTTGGGAAATTTGATATTGGGAAAGGAGGTGTGGAGGTTCGGAAAACACGTAACTCCTACGAATTTTACTATGGAAGAGGAACTAGAAAACTAAAAATGGAAAGGTTGATTATGGTTTTGTGAAACATGAAATTGTGAAAAACTTTCAGAAGGAAATCTTTTAAATCTACCGTTTGGCCGTTACAAGTGAAAATTGGTTACTTAACACCCAGAGGAATTTGAAAATTATTAAAGGAAAAACAGTTTGGAAGGAACAGTGTTTCATAAAAACCAGAAAAATTGAACGCCGCGAAATAAACAGGAAAGGAACTGCTTTTATTTTTTTCAATTGTTCGTACTACTTTGGATTTTTTTACCATTTCGGTACAGCTTACATTATCTGACCATTAATAAATAGTAAAAATGTTATTTTTTGGTATAAATATACGTTTAGAATAATAAAATCTGTTTCAGGACTCGATCGATGAGATGAGACATTGCCGTGAGACAATCTAATGCAGCGGAAAACTTAAGTTTCTTACTCTTTCGTAATAACATCGTTTATCGTAAGCTTTTCAAGTAGATATTTTATTTTATTATTTTGCGAAAAGCCAAGAATAGCCGTATTTTATGAAAGTAAATACTTTCTTATAGATATGACAAACCAGTTCCAATTGTAAACAGTAATGGAAGTTTCCGCGAGAAGTAGGGGTAGCCCATGAGAGAAAGTATCAACTTATTTTGTAAATTGTTATTAATTATTATTTTATGGTCCAGCAAAATAATTTTTTACATTTAAACGAAAAGCTTTCGGAATAGTTTTGGAGATTTTTTGTATGGAAAAGAATATAAGAATGTCACAATAAAGGGATTTCAAAGAACTGGGTGCTGCGGAAACACTAGTCGTGGTTAAGTAACTTATTTTATGCTAATGTGAAGATTATATATGGTAGTAAAAACTATAATGTGTTACTATGAGTATGTGTAAAGACATGTAGTCCTCTGTCTCTCATTATATAAGTGATGATGTTTCAAAATATTTAATGTAGAATATTATGATCAAGTAATATATTTTGTGTATGAAACTTCATTTTATTTGCTCTATTTTGTCATCCTATTCATTGCACCAGTTTATCAGAAAACAAAATATATTTCTATCATCTTTCTATTGTAAAATGAATTACTATCAATTTAATATCAATGTGTAATGAAATTCCAACCGGATCTTTGTTATAGACTAAACTTTGTATACTCATCTATATATACACTAAGTCATATGGCCAGAGTAGAGAGCAGATAGGAAGAGCCACGAAATACATTACATTCAGTAAATAATTAACTTAAGTTGGTGCATACATATATATATATATACATATGCTTATCAGAATAATAGAAACACCTGTAGTTGGCAACACGTCAGATGTATGGGTTGCCAGTGGTGTCGTGGCGACCGCAGCGCCGGACTGCTGGTGGTGGTGTGTTAGGTCGGTCTCCATACTACGTCAGACGTCGTGGAACAGGAGTGTGCAGTGGCTGTAGCAGACGGAGGTAGTGTAAAATGGGAGACCTCTCAGTTTCAAAGAGGGCAAATTGTTGGTGCGCGATTATGTGGAGTGAGTGTGACGGCAGTGGCTAGTGTGTTAGGTGTGTCGCCAGGGACAGTGTCGAAGGTGATGACGGCCTACACAACACACGGGAAAACCACATCGGGGAAGCGGAACATTAGGCGGAAGAAAAGCATCAGTGACAGGGCACGCCGGGTATTAAAGCGCATTGTCACGCGGAACCGTCGTGCCACTGCGGCGCAAGTGACGGAGGAACTCAATCAGCACCTCCCCCAACCTGTTTCGACAATCACAGTCCGCCGCGAATTACATGACATGAACTTACGGGGTCGTGTTGCACGGGCCAAACCTCTCATCAGGGACCAGAACGCTTTAGCACGCCGCAAATGGTGCCGCGACCATGCAACTTGGACCGTTGACGACTGGAAACGTGTGGTATGGTCGGATGAGTCACCATTCACCCTATTCCAAACCACGGGCCGTGTTTATGTGTGGAGAACGCCCGAAGAAGCGTATGATCTGCAGTGTCTCCGCCCAACTGTGAAACATGGCGGCGGCACGGTGATGCTGTGGGCCGCAATATCATGGTTTTCATTGGGTCCTGTGTAATATTCCACTTGCTACCATTCACGACCTCTATGCCTCCATCCCACGTAGCATCAAGGCTGTTCTGAAGGCGAAAGGTGGGCCGACACCATATTAATCTGGTAAGTTGCACTTTCGTTCATGTGTTTCCATTATTCTGATAAGCATCTGTATATGTATATAAGGATATATATGTATATGTATGTATGTATATGTATATGTAGAAAGGACGGCCTATATTGATATCTTATTCCACTCCGTTTCATCTATTCCCGTCGAAATCGAAATTGCGACCGTGACCAGACAATATCTGGATTGCCCATTCAACAATCAGGTAGGTCAAGAGTTAATATTTCTTCCTTCACGAAAATTAGAAAATTGGGATTATTTATTTGATATAAAAAGAACATCATTGCATAACAAAAGCGAAACAATTCCTCTTAAGATATAAATCTAGTTTGAAAATAAACTTACCTCATCTGAAGTGACTACATACTTTGATTCTATATTTTGTTCATAGCGTTGGATTCGTATATACTATTGGAAGTCATGAGGAATATGTTTCAATATGCCGACAACAAAAGCTAAAATACACCACTCCATTCACACCATCATTTCTAAGCATTTACAAATTGTTATTCCATATTCCATAGCTATCAATACGAATATAACTTAAGGGAATTGTTAACTGTCAAAATCCTGTTAAAAGATAGCCAATGAAAAGCAGCGTTTGATTCCTGGAACAAAAGGAAACAAAATAATTATTTTTGCTTAATCATACATTTTTGTTTTATTAATAGAAATGGATAAATTAGGACTAAAATTTTCCAATTGTTGTTTTTAAATGGGTGAGATGTAAATTGCAATTAATTTTGGAGAAGAGATTAAATTTTAATTTACCGTAAATAAAGTTTTTCGATATAATAAAATCAAACAGCTGTCAATACTTAAGATCTTTAGAAAATGTGAATAGACTTCCAATCGTCGTGGGATGTTCATTACAATCATGGTGCTGTACAGTAAATCAAGTTTAATCCCCAATACTATAATGTCCCCAACGGACGGAGGACATTAACATAACGAGTGAGATAGCTAAAGAATACACTGTCACCGAGTCAGAAGAAAAACTTTATAAAGTATTAGCCATAGCATGAGTGCTGTGCAGCTTAAATACTTCAACTAGTTCGCAGAAACAAAGAGTCGTGCCTTAACTCGACGACGGAGGAACATCCAGCTCGCACTCAACTAACATGAATAATCTAACTGGGTTCCATCAGAACTACTCCTTACCTCACTTGAAAATGGGTTATAGGTCCATCCGGACGTCGAGAACCAACGTAACAAAGAGCTGACTCTAAACCATCAAAGGAACGCTATTCATCTTGAATACAAGCGGACTGAGATACAGTAGGACAACAACTTCGTCCTTTAAATAATTGAATAAATCAATCAGGTAAAGCAAAACATATTCAACTTAGGCATGCTATAGGGAGAAGGAAAACCCATACTTAAGGGCCACAAGTTCATCTGATGCACTGTCAAATTTGCCACGTCTAATCTCTTTCCCCTCTCGTTGTTTCTGGGCACCAATAACCCAAAATATCTTGGAAGAGGGGTGTAGGCGTTACGTCAGGACCAAATGAATAAGTCAGTCGTACATCGTTGTCACACTTAAGTATTCCTCATTTTGGGTTTTGCTGTTAGCAAGGAAACGCCCATAACATTAACAAAAGAGCTGCAGAATTTCTTGTAGTAGATCTGACAAACAACGAGCCGAGTTTCCCTCCGTCTCACTCGCTTTCTCCACTTCTCACCTCCTTGTTTTATGGGAAGAATATAGCTAGACTAGCGACATCACCAGGGTTTTAGTTATTTGTATTAAAACCTCACTCTGACACAAGTAACGAGAAAGAAGGGGCGTGCTGGATGTTGCAAACAATTAACTTACTCAAAAAACACTTGAGCTATTACCTTAAAACAACTCGAAGGCATAAGAAAGAAGCAAAAGCAATAGCTAAGTGGATGAGATCACAAAACATAATGCCGAATCTAGCAAAAGAAGACGAGCGATAAAAAACTAAACTTCACCGGATACTAAAATTATCTCTGTTGCTAAACAGCACACTTGTAGGAGAAAGAGAAAGTTCCTTAAACAGATGACGAAACGATAGAAGATATTTTACAAGAAAAGAAAAAAGAAGTTTCAACTGAACTACAATGGCAACTCACTTTACTTGCCCCAGGGAGGTCGTATCTGACCTGACAGGAACGCTTACTTCCTACGAGAGTAAAACGATCTGCCCCGAGCCATTGTTTATGTACGTTTAAAGGCTTCATTAAACCTCAGAACAGAAACAAAATCTAGAAGAAAAAGTATATATTTGAGGGAGACGGAATTTGTATACACTTATCGTGATATTATCTGCTTATGAACAATGAAAATCAGCAAATGATCTCCTGAATTAAGTACATGTAAAAGTGGCGCCTCATCACCAAATAGCATTCACTGTAAAAAAAACAGCACATTGAAAATTCTATTACTCTACTTTCCTCGATAATTGGGGTAGCCGACAGCGTCCTACATTTAACTTTTCTACATCAGAATGATTTATTAAATCATAAAAAGGAACCACACAGAAATGTCGAATTGAGATCTGTTAAAA